>JAHFZB010000611.1:0-16634 GCA_036884735.1 Huso huso
GAATGTCTTATCTGATTATCTGGCAAAATGCTCTAAAAAAATAAAATCTGTGTTTTAACCCGTCAGATTAATCAAATCAACACCTTAGTTTCTGCGTTTATATTTGTAAAGTTGTTTTGAATACACCGATGCATCTAAGTTTAAACACCATTTCATTATGCATGACGTACACATGGTCCTGTGTGGAAGTCAAAGTCACGTTTTAACAGACGTAGCGTGCTGTTACTTACAGAAGACTGTTAACGCCAGTATCTTTCGAATTGTTTTTTGCCCGCACATGACCATGCACATGTACGTTCCTTCGTGTTCCGTCTGAGCGTCTTGGATTTCTATTTCGCTGCGTTCCCCGGATGTGCGAGGTTTATAAGGGAGAGCGTCGAGACCTTTCTTCCATTCTGGCTTTCCATTGGGACAGGTAGTGGAGCAGATCAGTGTGATGCTTCCCCCAATCTGCACTGTGGCATCAGCGGGGCTGACTGCTATTCTGTCGTCTGCACAGACCACTGGAGCTGCAAGATAAAATTACATCTGATTCGAGGCTTGCATGTGCTTCTCTGGTATACCTGCTTGAAAGAAGATCCAAAAAAAAAAACCTAAACTAATTCTGGAAAAATGAAAAGCACTCACATTAAAATATTTTGCATGCTTCTATGCAAATATTTAGATATGCAAATAAGTTTGATATATACCAGCTTTAAAAAAATATTATAAAGTTACTAAACCTTGTATTTAAGACATCCAATTAGAACATCATGCATGTCCGTTTCCTGCCATCTGATTTATCTGAACATGTTAGTCAAGTCAGGTCTTAAAGGATCCCAGCGATTCTGCATCACCAACATGGCTTGGTGACCCATTCCATCCCCTCACCACTCTCTGTGTGAAAGAAGTGTCTCCCTCCCTCTGTCCTTAGTCTTATATGGAGCTCACGGGCACCAAGGCAGCAAGGTCTGCAATGAATGTATTAAACAAGAAAATAACAGATCACTTACACTGAGGAGCCAACAGCAGAATGGTAAAGATGAGCAAGACTTCCATTCTTCTCTCCTCAGAGCTCCTTCTACAATGGCAATGTCGTTTTAGGGTGTGCAGTATAACGAGGATAAATGAACAACAAGAGTGTGAGGACACTGTGCTAGAAAGCCAGGAGATCAACGTGAAGCCCTGAGGTCTCTGTTTTGCTGACTGGTTTGGTTTGTCTCCCGATTGTATTTTTGAAGTGATCTGAAACAGGGTTGTGGGGGGCGGTGGTATTTTAATGCTCGGGACCCCCTCCCTCATTTTTTGCTGATATGTCCCAACGTGATTTATGTAAGGAAAGTCCCCCTTAGTTTCTGGCCCCCCCACCCCCACCCACACACTTCCTCTCCTCACGCACACACATACTCTCAAAAATACCATAGATTTGCTATAGAGTGGACAATAAGCCTGTAATTTACAGACACTTGCTCTCTCTTGCTTTCAATGCTCTTTAAGCCTGATATCTGTCATTAGGTGTTGTCTAAATTCCTATTTCAGGTTTTTCACCCCATCTTATTCGTATGATTCTGTATGACACACGCATCCACAACGTTTACAATTCATATCCAAGCCCTGTATTTAATGTATTATGCATTGTTCCTCACTATCTTGCAAAGCGCTTTGTGATCGTGGTCCACTCTGAAAGGCGCTATATAAAATAAATATTGATTGATTGGCAAATATAAGCTATTTTTGTTAATATTGCTTATATATATATATATATATATATTGGCGGATATTCTATGGTTTGTCCTAAAACTTACACGATTCTTACAGTATTGGCAGCAAAATATGTTCTTGTTTGAATTTTTGCTGGTTTGTTTCAATGTAAACTTGTAAGGCTTCTAATTTGGAAACAGTTTGCTGGGTTTGATCAACAGATTGTCGTGATAAAGGGTTGCCCTAAAACCCAAATGCTTATTCTCTTAGATATTGTTACATGGATGCTTTAAATCAGGATATGCAAACATTTCACACACAACACTATGGATGAACGTCTGCACCCTGCTGCAGGTCACATGGTCTGACTGCCGCTTATTCCATTGGAACGATTAGGGAGCGATTAGCCACCAGGAAGCAGAGTCAGCATTTCATCTACACCGCTGTCTTTGACACATCTGCACATTTTTCATTTAAGTTTAAAATACATGCAAAGAATTAAATAAGATCTTCAACTGGGAATGTAGAATGGAAATGTCATGTGAAAGAAAATGTGTTGTAACGTTAAATCAGTTTGCTGAAAATGACTTTGGCATTAAGAACATAAGAACATAAGAAAGTTTCCAAACGAGAGGAGGCCATTCAGCCCATCTTGCTCGTTTGGTTGTTAGTAGCTTATTGATCCCAGAATCTCATCAAGCAGCTTCTTGAAGGTTCCCAGGGTGTCAGCTTCAACAACATTACTGGGGAGTTGGTTCCAGACCTGCATTAATAGGGTTGCTATGGTAACTTAGGCTTAAAATGATTGGAGAGACAAAGCATGTGCAGAACTGTCTGGGGAATGAAATATGGTGAATAATTAACCACAACAACATTGTAAAAGAGAGTAGTTAGCGGTGGGTTGCACTTGAATGGAGTAACATCTGAATAACTAATATCTATTGATAGGTACTAAGATAACAAAAACTAAGTGTATGTTCTGAGCCTGCCATAGTATAAATACCAGGCATAGAGGCATAGACAGACAGAGAATACCTCCAGGATCATGGTGGACCATCAGTGAATCAGACTGAGGGGTCTTTCCAGGGGGGCAATTAATCTGATCACTTGCCTATCTCTATTAGTGGCACATACTGTATCTAAACAATAACTTGTAATGTTAAATGTAATGTGGGTACTTCAGAACTGATAAATGGTAAATATTATTAACATTTAAAACATGGTCTGGTCTCAACCCTTCTAGCGTAACAAAGTAGTTGATTCCATGTTTACCTTAATTGAACCTTACAGGAATAGTCTTAATAGTACTAGGGGTAAGAACATGGATTAAAACCTTGGCTAGCTTCCCTAGATTTCCCATTTTTGAAAGGAACATGGCTTTGATCGGATCACAGTGTTCTATAAACCTAAACCATTTTATTTTCCTGTTATGACTCCTGCATGCAAGGATGATGGATTGGGGGAATGCCACAGTCCACTGTTGAAGTTTCATTTAAAAATAATCCAGCCAGTTATGGGAGATTTAGCACCTCAGCTCCCCCAGGTGGACATGTTGGACTCCAAACTGCTGCAATTGTTTCTATAAAACTTTACTATTCATCAGTTTTATTATAGAGAACACTTGCAAAACTTTTGGCCATAGCCGTACTGTTTCCATCAGTGTGACGCGCTTGATTAGTTTTATTTAGTGAGATCTAAAGAAAGGTATGAAGTATCACAGGTTCCTGTCCTATTCCGACAACGTGGTATGCAAGAAGCAGAGGCCATGCACCTGGCATAGCTCCTATTTACTTATAGTCTTGTCTTTTGAGTTATGAACAGGGGTCATATATACAGCGAGGGAGCAGTTCAGCTACGAGCCCCAGTAAGATTTTTGGGTCGATTATTTTTTGCAGGCATCCTGTAAGTATGAACCCTGAACGCTGGATATGACGGTTCCTTCGAAGATAAGAAAACGTTCTTCTCGCTATAGAGTTCCACAGGAACCCACAAGAGGAACTGAATTCTATAATACAAAGGGAAGGAGTGTGAACATGAGTGGGAAAACACTGGCGAAGGAAGTCGTTAAGGGGAATGTGACGACGTAATTGATTAAACTTGCAGTGTTGTTTTAGGGCACTTATTGTAACTGCTGTACGTTTCATTGGATTAATGACCAAGGGCATTTGCACGAGATTAATCAACAGTACTGAATGTCATGAGAATGTTATTAAAGACTCATCTGTAACGCTTTAACCCAATAAAAGCCATTGTCCTCATTTGAGGACTGTCATTTTGTGGAGCAATTTAACTGGCATCTATCTGTTATTTAAATGTTCTTTGTAACTATGTTGTTATGATAACTTGCTCTGATTTTGTTAACTGCAAAAGTGAAGTCTTAATGTAACTGTTAATTCTGCAGATCTGGATCTTCAGATGCTTTTATGACTCCTCAATATAAAATAAGAAACTGAAGCCTAAAGAACGATAAATGTCTTGGTGTTTTCTTCCCCACAGTGATGATAAAGCTACGTGTTGCGCTTCAAAGCGAGCGTGAAATTTCACTGGTCTGACTGCATCCTCGTCTAACTTGACTCCCCCTCCCAATTAATCGAATCATTAGACCAATTAAGTAATTGAGAGCTCGGGTGGAACAAAAGCCATTAGACATGCAGCCCTCCAGGAACGGAGTTTGACAGCCCTGATTTAGAATGTATGAAATTACATAAATACAGCTTGTGTTCTGAGATATTTTATATATATATATAAAAAAATAAAACTTATTTGGTACTCAACAGGTTAATGATACAAGATAAGTAAGAAACTATATTTCAAGGTCAATCCATTTAAAGAAGTTGCTGAATTGGCTAGTTTTATTAATGTTACCTGGCACATGTGTGTTTTTCAAGAAAGGGAGATTTTAAAGGAAGCAAGCCCTCGGGAACTTCCAAATGAGTTTACTGGACTAAGTGTTGATGAGGACAATGGCAGGTGATAACACTGTTCTGCCTATTGCTTCCTTTATAAAGAGACAACTTCTACTTCTTGATGTGCAATTTACAGTTTCCCCTCATGAGCAGGAGGGGCAGACCAGTGGGAATGCTGACTCTAACGTAAGTCATGCAAAGCAAAAGGTCACAGGATGTAACAAAAGCATCGTTTTGCACTCCTTTCAAGTGCATAATGTGGGTATTTTACCTGTTTTTTTTTGTTTTGTTTTGTAATTAACATGTTTGTTTTTTCCCTCAAAAAAAAAAGAAATGTATTCTTTTAAAATATGAAGCCAGTATCTCAAAAGGAAACTGGCTTTACACCTTATTAATGTACCCTTCCCCAACAGTTCGGAGTTCTGTCTTTCCCATGATTAGATTTCTCATCCTGTTGTTGACTCTGTACACTATACACTGTACACTACAGCAAGAAGCAGGTGGAGCCAATAGAGTTAAAAGGTCACCATATCACCAGGAATCAAAAATAAGACAGACCAGCAAGCAAATTGGCATTCAGTTAGACAAAATAGAGAAAAATTATACAAACAAATCAATAAATCTCAATTTAGCAGAAACTAAACTTGCAAACACCACACACACATTTTCATTTATTTTTCTTTAAATGGATGCTATGTCCTTTAAGGGATGACAGGGGCTTGAAGTCAATTTAACGAAAAACAGATAGGACAGTGGGTTTCATTTTGTTGAAGCAGGGTGAAGGTTCACAACTGGTTCACAATCTTATACAAATAAGAAATACTTTAGGAAACAGAAGAGAGAGTCACCAATCTAAAAACACCATAAGGACAGACTTTCCCAGCACGGGAGACAATGCACTTCCTTAAACTGTAATAAGATAAAATACTTTGAAACACAGAAAGATTGAATAATTGCTGGGTTGCTATAGGAAATGTGAAGGAAAAACAAATAGCAGATTTCAGGCCAAACAAACTTATCTGTCCCTTGAGTGCAACAGGAAACACTGTGGAAAGTCGAACTCGAACTTGCGACGTCCAGACTATAGAGCGCATCCTGCACTCCACGTGGAGCGCCTTTACTGGATGCGCCACTCGGGAGCCCAAGGGCTGTTTTTAAAGAGTTTACTCACACACACACACACACACACACACACACACACACACACACACACACACACACACACACACACACACGTCCCATTTTGTTCTCTGCTGCTAAATGAGCAACAGCTGCCAAGAACACATTGTTAGATTTTTGCAATTGTAGTTTCTATACAGCTTGGAAAAACAGGTTATGTTCTGTGTAAATTCTCATTACATGTTGATGCTGGTATTAAGCACGTTATTGCGGATTGCAATGTCAGTGCCCAATGGAGCGTTATCTTCCAGTAACAGCACATGACCACTCAAAGCCATTAAGGAGTAGTTTACTGTAAGCACATTGCTCCCTGAAGTCATCCTTTATGGCACAGCAATGATTTCCTTTACTTCAAGGTGACTCGACTTGTATGCATCCAACACAGAAGCAATGATCTAAGTGACAAGGATGGGAGGTAGCAGTCCCAGCCTTATCTGAGAATTGAAACAATAGCGCATAGCTGTCCAGCATTGTTGGCTTACTCCGGAAACCATACATAAGAAAAATGATTGAATGATTAAATCGTTCAGAACTGCTTGACCAGACTACTCGCTGTCTCGGGACTTCAGTGCTAAAACAGGTCACACGTTTAAGATAAGCCGTTTCTGGACTTGAAATGGTTTCAATAATAACTAATATGAACCATACAAAAGTACAGTTTTGTATGCTGATCATTTTGCTTTGTGTTCACGAAGATATTTTCAATATCAGCTATAATCTTATATTAATCATATTCGAGCACACAATGCAAGTCTCTGACAGCACAGCAGAGAACTATGCAAGGTTTTTGCTTCAAGCCCAAATGATCCAAGTTTGTAATTTAACAGTATTACTGCAAATGAAACACAAACGAGATTAATAAAGAAGTGGTTACTATTGCTTTCCTTTGAGAGTCATGGTTACAGTTATAGTTCCAGCACACGATCCTGCTTTGCAGCATTATTTAAAGTTAATTGCAAGGCTCTTGCCTGGACAATCTGTTAATAATTAAAACTCTGAAGCCACGGCTGGATACTGGACCAATACTCTTCTTGTTTTATTTTAAAATCCCTGCATTTTCTTTAAGCCACATACAAACAATATTCCACTGAAGCCAGGAAAAATAAACGTGTCTTTAAATACTTTTTAAAAAATGTTTTTAATTGTGTTAATAATTTAAATAATGTATCAGTTACAACATTTACAATCCTTTTTTATAATAATAATAATAATAATAATAATAATAATAATAATAATAATAATAATAAATTTAACTTCCTATTGCTGCAGCACAAAATGCAACACAGAACTCTTATTTACAGTCAGATCCTTGATCAACAGTAGAAATCTTAACTGTGTGTCAGCAGTTAAACCACACCCAGACTGCAGGACTTTCAAAAATAACCCTGACAGTAGAAAAATCACAAAGTCATTTCTGTTAAAGCAGTGTTGACCTTTACAAAGACGTGGTATTAGGAGAAGTAAAACAAACAGGATTATATAAATATATATATTTATATATGTATATACTTGCTCCAATGGGAGCAATATTAAGATTACTAACCGTTCAGAATGCCGATTCTTCATTCAGGTAATGTAATGTTAGTCACTTTAAGGCAATTTATTTTATTTTTTTGTTCCTAAGAGATTTTTTGTAGCTTCTGCTCAACCACCCATGCAGAGAAGGAACCAGTCCACACGTTTACTTGTGGCATTTACCCAAAATGTACCAAGGAAACCAAATGGCTGGTAGAACAAAGAGCATTATACTAAAAAAAAAAAAAAAAAGAATCACAACAAATACAAAATGGGAAGAAAAAAAAAAAAAACATTTTATATAAAACATAAAATTTCTGATCTTCGCAAAACAACATTTTTGGCATCTCATGGACAATTAATGCGCTATTGAAATGCACAATGAAATTAACTACAAGCCTGCATTCTGCTGTACATTGCATATCTAGTGATTTCCTTTCAATCCCGAGTGGTTGAACCCATCCACTTATCTCGCCTCAATCTATAAAAGTAAGCCGTGGCATTTGAGTTTCAAGTTTGACGACGAGGTTGGCTTTTGTTAGTTCTTACCCAGTCTATCCAAGTCTGCAGTTTAACCTTTGGACTGGGAGTATTAGTGATTTTGTTTAGGCTCGTTCAGACAGAAGCAGAAGAAGCAGCAGAAGAAGAAGAAGAAGAAGAAGAAGATAATAATTTTACAAGCCAGAAAAAAAGAAACAAACAAACAAACAAACAAACAAACAAACAAACAAACAAACAAACAAACAGTCTGACAGAAGCACCTTTCTACTCCTCCATCGCCCCTAATTATAAAGCAAGCTCCAAAGTCCATGCCTGCCCTTCTTCCTGTCTTCAACACCGAGTGCAGACCCAATCCGTGCTGATCCTCACCGCTGGGTGCATCGACGGCCTTCTCTTGAAGCATTCTTGATCTCTGAACCGGGTGGAGAAGCTCCTGCTCCCCCTGTGGCTCTGGCTACACGTTGCTGTCCTCCAGCAGGGGCTCCTTGCTGTCCAGGATGCCCGGCTGGGGGCTGTGGAAATGGCTCTGGGCTCCGTTGCTGTGCCTCTTGTAGCTGCCTGGCCTCACGTTAGGGCCGCTGTGCTCAGGAATAAACAAAGCAACCAGGATGGAGAGGAGGACAGAGCACGCTCCGAAGAGAAAGGGCGGCCCTGGAATAATGGAACTCTAAAAGAAGATGAAGTAAGAAAAAATAACGAGAGGAACGGGCAACACAAAAATAATCAACGAACGAGGAAAGACTTAAACACAGAAATTGTCTTTACTCAGAAATTGACCATTTTTGAGTTACCCACAAAGAACCATCATTTTTCTGTCCCTCCGCAATTAACCATGTACTAATGATGATAGATTCAAATCAGGTCATTTATGGACACTGCCATTGCTGTAGGCCGTTCGTGATGTCACAGCTACAAGCTAGCCACTGAAATACTAAAAATAAATGCGCATTGGAACACCAAGGCGCATTCAAAACGCGCACACACACACACACACACACACACACACACACACACACACACACACACACACACAAAGTGAATTAAGTTATTTATCTACTGCAAAACTGGAAACCGTTCCTTTTCACGACAGGAATCCCACCTCGTCACCATGTTGGTTTTGGCAGCTTTGTCCAGGTCTTCCCCGTCATCTATTTTATTGAGCTCCACGTGGAACAGGTAGAAGACGAAGCCGTAGAGAGCCGGCCCCAGACCGTTACACAAGCCCCGGATACCTGTGACCATTCCCTGCACCACTCCTGCAGGAAGGAAGCACGGGTCAGGGGAACAGAGACTCAACCCTCCAGATTGCACACGAGGACTGCTGTTTAATGCTCAACTCGCTTATAACACATTGTGGCAATGTGCCCCGCCCATGTGTGCATTTCTATATTGTATGTTGCGTGTGGTGTGTTAATGTTGGTGTATAGAGATGGCTGCACGGGATATAAATGGGTGTGTGCAGCATGTTTATTTAAAATGTATAATTGTATTTAGGCACGATTGCACATCACTTCATCATTTAAAGTATTTAATATGTGAGCACCAGGTTGCACATAATTAATTCACGAAGGGATTCAAGTGAATAATTAATTAGAAATTGAATCCCAGCACAACAGTATATATAGATGCACGTTTTACTCACCGGGGTTGTGTGTTCAGGGCAAAAGAATAGAGAGTGAGGAGAGAAATAATCAATTGCTACGGGTGCTGGAGGAGCAGGAAGTGTTTGTCCCTGTTTGTTAGTGTCTGTTCGTTTTATTTGTCTATTTATTTTGGTGTAAAGTGCCGTGTCCTGTTTTCTGTTAAAACCTTTTTAATTTATAATAAACCGGCGCAAGCAAGCGTCTTCATCATTTCACCTCATCTGTCCTGTCTCTGTGTATTCATTTCCTGGTTCTGACGTCACCACTCAGCCAGCCGTGTGACACACATGAACAAACATTTTTACAAAGTTAAAAAAAAAGCAATACACTTTTGCTGTTTCGTTGCAGCATTTTCCCTCAAGAACTTTAAAAGTTTTTTTTTAAGCATGTGCAAAGTGGAACTTTGATCTTCATTTCCTTTCCCACAATCGGCGTTACATTTTACTTAAAAGTGTACGGGATAGATTTTTTTTTTAAATCCTGAATTTCTTGTAAATAACTGTAATGTTATCATATAACAAAATTAAATAAAAAAGGCTAAACACTTGAGTTTCTATTAAAACAAACAAAAAAAGTAACAAGGCTTGTAATCTATCCAGGAAATGCATGTCCAGACAGTGTTTCCTTGCTATGTTGCTATCAGACAACACGTGTAAATGCAGCGAATCAGTTAGAGGGTCCTTGCACAATCAAATTTAGCAGAAGCACAGTTTCCAGCCACACCTGACTTGCCGGGAATCAGATTCTAAAGCAACAAGGGCACGCTGACACCCAGTCACGCTGCACCACTTTAACCTTCACCACGAGGAAGGCGTCCTGCACAACAACGAGTCTTACCCTGCTGATCGGGGTCCGCGTTCCTGGACACTATAGCACTGATGGCTGGGAAGGTGATGCTGGACATGGCAGCCAGGGCGCCTGCTGCCCACATCATCCTGCATGGGAAAGAACGGAACCCGCCTTCATTAGGTATACAATGGCAAGCAGTGTCCTGGGTGCTGGAACAACGCAACACCTTTAATGACTGGTGCCAAGGGTTAACATCTGCTTGACTTATATATATATATATTTAAAAAAATAGAGGGCAGCAGTGTGGAGTAGTGGTTAGGGCACTGGACTCTTGACCGGAGGGTCGTGGGTTCAATGCCAGGTGGGGGACACTGCTGCTGTACCCTTGAGCAAGGTACTTTACCTAGATTGCTCCAGTAAAAACCCAACTGTATAAATATGTAATTGTATGTAAAAAATAATGTAATTGTATATAAAAATAATGTGATATCTTGTAACAATTGTAAGTCGCCCTGGATAAGGGCGTCTGCTAAGAAATAAATAATAATAATATAAAATCAAGCAGATGTTAACCCTTGACTGCCCCCTTGTGGTCAATCTAAAGAATGCAGTCCAAAACAGCACTTAGTAGCGCAGTGATGTTTTAACCTGCAATTCACACAGTTTATGGCAGGAAAGGAGCTGCTCACCAAGGCTGTGATCCGAAGCCATACCAGGCTAGCTGCAGGATCTGGAACCCCAGGCCCAGAAGGATGGTGTTTTTGTTCCCTATGGATCTCATCAAGACACCCAAAACCACTGTCTAAAAAAAAATTTAAAAAAATCAATCCATCTTTTTCAGCACTGCAGAACACGTGTGCATTCTGATTGGCCTGCGTTATGCCACAAAAGCCTTTGATTGGCTGGACAAATATTATACAAATGTCACAAATTCATAATTCAAAAACTGAGAATTCTCAACAGGTACAAAATGACCTGTCAAAGCCAATGGACATGCACATGAATAGATAACAAGTCCGATCCAAGACATTATTTGACTGCCCAGACATACAGATTGATTAACAGACAGACAAAGTGCATCAGTGCTTAATGCAAAATAAACAAAACCATTTCTGTCGCTCATGCAACCTTCTTCAGTGCAATGCTTGACTTTTTAAATCTACTTGCCGACCATTTTTAACTGCGAACAAAAGAGGATTGCAGGCAGATTACGAGCAGGTTTGTAAAACACGGCAGTGCTCACCTGGGCCAATATAGAGAGGATTCCAACCACCGCTATGAAGGCAGCCACTGTGTCAGAAGTGAACCCAATTACCTGGAGATGAAGATCAGCAAGGGGGCATGAAGCACACAACACACTGCCATACTGCACCAGCAAAACAAAAGGGCATTTCACAACACATGGACGGGCCTTTGTACTGCATGCAAACAGACTGCTGGGGACGATAAACCTAGTGAGCTGGCAATGTGTAGTGAATGCAAATTGAATTTTAAAATCAACTTGTTTATTATTTTAAGTCAAACCTACAAATGCATCAGGAAAATAATTTTTTTTTACAGACTCACTACTTTGTGTCCATCTGGATTAAAATGAGTAAATGCTTAACCAATAATGCACCCAACCTTGGAAGAACTCGGCTTAACTTTATCGTCCTTCAGAGTTGTGCAACATTGTCAGACTTCTATTTTTTTCCATTAGGCACAAGTGGTTCAAACTGCACCTCACAATGCAGCAAACAAACAGGTGTGGGTAAAGGGTCAATACTGGGGCTGGAGGGCTTTGTGTTTCCCTTGCTGGAGGCTGGTATAGGTAGCAAGCACAGTAGCTGGGAGGGTGTAAAACAGAGACATCGTTAAAAGGTGTCAATCACCTGCACAAAGAGTTGAATCTGCTTGCAGGGTAAACAGCGAGGAAAGACAAGTTCGATAGGATATTACAAACAGAAACCCGATGCCCAGCATGGAAGGATCAAGAGCTTTACTTCTTGCTCACCGAGCAAGTTTGTACTTTTACTCAAAGTGCCGTTGTCTCCATTACTCTCTTTAGCTAGACTGTTTTGATAACTTACTCAGATTTTGTTCACCGCAAACGTTAAGTCTAAATGTAACGCATCTAATTACGTAAATACAGCTTGTGTTCTGATTTTTTCAAAGGAAATGTAATTTGGTAATGAATGTGTTAAACAGCACGAGTACAGCATGCGAGTTAGAACCAATCTTGAGACTTCAATTTATCAGGGTCTGTGAAACAAACCATAAATGGCCCAGTTAAATGTAGAACTTTTTTTGCACAATAACTAAACATCTATGTAAAAAGGACACACACACTATATATACACACACACACACACACACATATGTACACAATCAATGTTGTGTATTTAAATGAGTGACATTTCAATGCATAAACGTGTGGACCACAGGTCTGTTCACACCAAGAGTTCAGTTTTTTCTACTGTCGTCTGTTTGTACAGCAGATGTTTTTCTAACCACCTACAGCCCTCCCTCTGACCATCACTCAAGCCTCCCTTTAGAAGTCTAGACTGAACTGCTGCACACACATTGCAAAGGGATCAATGTGTTCATTACAGAGGGCGGCAGCTGTTTTGTTGGAAACCCCACCTCCACTTCCCTCAGTAGGATTGCTTTGTTATTTATACAAGCAGGTGGGGAGCCCTATTGTTTTCTTCCTGCTTCCAGTAGAACCTGAAGTTAATTGGATCTCAGTGAATACTACAGTTTTAAACCTTGAAGAAACGAGCATAACTGGTAGTGATAACAGCACAGGTTGGACACTGGCAGACAGACAGAACTGGATCCTGGAAGAGTTGTGTCAATGCAAAGAGATGTCTGTCTCTCTCTAAAACCAGACAGGTGGTTCCCAAGACACTCGACTGCCTAGTCATGTTTGTACAATTGTCTGAGTTACTGAAAGTAATAAGTATGTGCGGGTTTGGCTTCTAAATCCCAGTGGTGTTGACAGGCATATTCAGAGATAATTGCCTGATTTTTTTCATACATTCAAACCTGCCCACTGTGCTGTTATTTTGGAAACTCACCCAGTGAGTGTAACAATCAAGGAGCTAGTGATATATTATATTACCTGTCTCAAGTAAAGGAAGAAACATGAATACTGTCCGGCTTCAGGAAGGTAGGAAAGAAACACGGTGATGCATATGAGGAGAACCGTCGAGTCTTGGCCCACCTTACGAAGAGACTGGGGAGGGAAAGGAATTGATACACAGTCAGTGCAATACAGAATTAACATTCCACCCTTTATCAAAAGCAGAAGATTGCAACCCTAACCTGGAAATAGATCATGTGAAAGATATTACCTATCCTTTAACTCTGGCTCTTGCATACAACTAAACTCCCCACACGATTACAACGTCAAAGGGTTAAAGCAAGTTGTGTTTTTGTATCAGGTTACCTGTCAAAGCTTTTTGCACTCCTTTTTAGAAATGTTAAACGTTGCTCTTACACAATGCAGGTGCTTTGTTTAATCAAATTGCTTCCAGGTGTGGTGACATGAACAGCATCCCCCACCTCACCTCACCTCACCTACTAACTACCTGTTATTTATTTCAGACGTCATTTCTTCATTGGACTCTTTTGCACAGTATCTTTGAGTCGTTTACAGGCAATATGAACGTGAACATTTTTGCACCCGAATACATTTCAAGCAGCGTTTCTTCGAACAATTTCAAGATTTGTCCCAGCACTAATATACAGCTACAGACAAAGGATTTGCATCACCTAGAATTTTAGGATTGAGACATAATTTTTAAAAAAAATTAATTCTATGGGGGGATGCAAAACTGATGTTCGAGGAGCTCTCACAGAGAAGGGGTCTGCCTGTTCCCAGGAGATGGGCGCCCCCCAGGATGCTGGGCGCATCTTCTCGGGCAGGGACTCTGGCACTGCCACCAGGATGAAGCAGATGTCCAGCAGCGATGGCGGTAGGATCACGACGACGGTATCACCGCACAGTATCTTTGAGTGAGACAGGTAGGCACCGATCGCCGGGCTGGTTACCAGGCTTGCAGCAAACGTGGCCGACACCTGGAACAAAAACAGGAACGTTACGAAGCGCCACGGGACGGTCATCAACTGTAGTGGAACTGTAGAGAAACTAGAAATGCAAACTCAAAAGGCGCGGCACAGGAGTTGCTATACGGTCACATCCTTTATATGGTGCTTTAAGGATGTCCGCATTACCAAGAACAGACCTCTAGAATGGATTTCACATAGGCTTTCCTCACTGGAACCTATTTAAAAAAAACGCCTTTCTACAAGCAACCTGGGAATTTTCTTTTTTTTTTTTAATGCAAATGAAATGTAAATGCAAGAGCTGTTCTTACCAGGCCGTAGGCGGTGCTCCTCTCGTGCTCCTGAGTGATGTCAGCGACATAGGCAAATATCACCGAGAACGTAACAGCAAAGACTCCAGACATTGAGATTACTGCAAAGTACCACCTGGAGGGAAGCAAACAGGCATGACAACAGCAGGCTTTTAAGCAACAATAAAATACTAATGAAGAAAAAAGATTTTAATAAGGTTTAAAAGTGTTTTTCATTTTTCTTAAGAAGTACTAATAGTGGGCTGCAGTACCTAATGCAGCTGAACAGGTGGGCCTCAGGTAAGTTTGAGAACCCCTGGCCTACAGCATAAGGAAAACCACATTAGTTTATGTGAAAATAAATGTTACATTTTAGAGCCAACATTCTGCATGTAGTTGTTCATTTCAAATCTAGCGTTCACACACACACACAGCCTGCTCTGTTGAAGCTATCCAAGTACAGTCCTAGCAGCAGTAACAGGGGCGATGGAATGAGAGCGTGACTGCGAGGCTCACCAAGGGCTGATCTGCATGAGAGGTATCGGGGCGCAGGTGAAGAACACAGTCAGCAGGAGGAAGGACTTCCGACCCCACACGTCCGAGAGAGCCCCAATCAGAGGGGCGCTCAGGAACGACAACAGCCCCTTCACGGAGCGAGAGAGAGCGAGAGAGAGAGAACAAGGGGAGCGAACATTAGTGATGCAACGATTCATTCCATATCCAAGAATCGCGATACTGTGTCTATGCGATATATATTGCATCTCAATACAGGTATGCATCGTTTGTATTGTGATACAAGGCCCACAGCACAGCAGAGCTTGTAGCAGTTCGCCAAATGGTCCTTGAAATTAAGAAGTGTGATTTATTGATCATATAAATATATACCGCCTTCCCGATCTCATTAGATTTTTTGTCTTTTAACAAAGTAGCCCATCGTTAATGATTTATATTATACATACAGGTATCACATCAGGACCTTGGCGCATCATGACCAGCCTATAGTGATGCTTACTGGATCATGACATGACAGAACATTACAAGACGAGTGAAACACTGCTAGTGATCTCTCTGATCTCCTCTCAACGGTTAGCGCTAGGACTCAACTGGAAACTGGATTCGACAGACAGAGGCACAGAAATTAATTCTAGAGTGGCCAGCTTTCCTAACCTTTCTAAAGTCGCTTGAAAAGGGATGAAGAGACCTTTCAGTTCCAAGATGAAATTCTGCATGTTTGGTCGCTGCGCACTATTTCCCTGATTCAACAGGTTTGGTTGTTTGGCGCTTACTAATTACAATGCTGCCACTGAAACTCTTTTGATTTTATTTATTTAAAGAATGTCGCTTAATGTTCTCCAAGACTAGAAAGTGTTTTGAAAATATCAAAATTATTCAAAAAATTATAAAATTTATTTTTGCATAACTGTATAATCTGTACAACTACACAATCATAAGCCTGAGATAAAGTCTATATAAGATACTGATATACTCCTTCAATTGCCTTTGATAGGAGCCAGGCAGACATGGAAATATCCCATTCCTTTGTGTGCTTATCTAAACACGGCTCCTATCTTACCTTGACGCCGTGAATTAGCCCGTTCATTAGAAATGTGTGCTGCGGGAAAGTCTGACGCAACACCTGTGAAAAGGGCAACAGAGGGGAGAAAATACAGGGTTATATTCAATGATATTTCTGCAGGAGAACCTGGAATGTCAAAGACGAACAAAAGCATTTTTCTTACTGTACTGTACAGCTGTGGCCAAAAGTTTTGCATCACCTAGAATTTTTGAATTGAGACATAATACAAAATAACAATAAACTAGAATTTAACTAGAATTTAACATCCTGTAATAAAATAAACTACAAAATGATATCGCAAAAGTTTGAAACCTCGCATTTTTTAATTTGTCATTTTTTTCGTTCAGTATATGGAAAACAGCAAAGCGCTGTGCAATTCAATATGTTAATGTCACATTATTCAGCAGGTTTCATTCGACTTTATGAAGCAAAATGTGTAATTCTATAGGGTTTTTAATATTCCACGATTTTTCTGATGCACAAGCCAGACAGCGAAATAAGGGAT
>JAHFZB010000611.1:17134-36500 GCA_036884735.1 Huso huso
TGTGGCGTGAAGCTGCTGTTTTGTCCTGAGCTCGTAATTGTAAAACGTGTCGTCTGCGCTTTCCTCTGCGACGGCAGGTCCTTCGATGACACGCTCCCCGTGTAACCAGCGCATCTTCACTGAGCCGGGAGGGTACACCCCATGCAAGGAACACGAGAGGCTGAAGGGCTGCCCAGAGACCGGCTCTTTGGGATCACATTGCACGGTCAGATCCGGCAGTGCTACACAAACAAGGCACACACAAATCATTCAGTACCGTATACTGAAAGCTATGCAGCAAGTACAGCATACCCTCCACTCCCCACAATGCATTTTATTTATGTTTCTTGTTTATCTTTTACATGTAGCACCATCTAGCTGAAAAAGATTTTTAATAAACACCAGTAGAATTTTTGTTAAAAGCCCCTTTTTTCTAAGTCTGTGTCTATTTCCTGGCAGGAAATGGAATTTGAAACATTTTACAGCACACCACAATCACTCTGGATTGCTTTAGTCACCTATGTGTGGTTATCCCGGGATTATAAAAAAACAAGAATGTCTTATCTGATTATCTGGCAAAATGCTCTAAAAAAATAAAATCTGTGTTTTAACCCGTCAGATTAATCAAATCAACACCTTAGTTCCTGCGTTTATATTTGTAAAGTTGTTTTGAATACACCGATGCATCTAAGTTTAAACACCATTTCATTATGCATGACGTACACATGGTCCTGTGTGTGGAAGTCAAAGTCACGCTTTTAACAGGCGTGGCGTGCTGTTACTTACAGAAGACTGTTAACGCCAGTATCTTTTCGAATTGTTTTTTTTGCCCGCACATGACCATGCACATGTATCGTTCCTTCGTGTTCCGTCTGAGCGTCTTGGATTTCTATTTCGCTGCGTTCCCGGATGTGCGAGGTTTATAAGGGAGAGCGTCGAGACCTTTCTTCCATTCTGGCTTTCCATTGGGACAGGTAGTGGAGCAGATCAGTGTGATTCTTCCCCAATCTGCACTGTGGCATCAGCGGGGCTGACTGCTATTCTGTCGTCTGCACAGACCACTGGAGCTGCAAGATAAAATGACATCTGATTCGAGGCTTGCATGTGCTTCTCTGGTATACCTGCTTGAAAGAAGATCCAAAAAAAAAAACCTAAACTAATTCTGGAAAAATGAAAAGCACTCACATTAAAATATTTTGCATGCTTCTATGCAAATATTTAGATATGCAAATAAGTTTGATATATACCAGCTTTAAAAAAAAATATTATAAAGTTACTAAACCTTGTTTTTAAGACATCCAATTAAAACATCATGCATGTCTGTTTCCTGCCATCTGATTTATCTGTACATGTTAGTCAAGTCAGGTCTTAAAGGATCCCAGCGATTCTGCATCACCAACATGGCTTGGTGACCCATTCCATCCCCTCACCACTCTCTGTGTGAAAGAAGTGTCTCCCTCCCTCTGTCCTTAGTCTTATATGGAGCTCACGGGCACCAAGGCAGCAAGGTCTGCAATGAATATATTAAACAAAGAAAATAACAGATCACTTACACTGAGGAGCCAACAGCAGAATGGTAAAGATGAGCAAGACTTCCATTCTTCTCTCCTCAGAGCTCCTTCTACAATGGCAATGTCGTTTTAGGGTGTGCAGTATAACGAGGATAAATGAACAACAAGAGTGTGAGGACACTGTGCTAGAAAGCCAGGAGATCAACGTGATGCCCTGAGGTCTCTGTTTTGCTGACTGGTTTGGTTTGTCTCCCGATTGTATTTTTGAAGTGATCTGAAACAGGGTTGTGGGGGGCGGTGGTATTTTAATGCTCGGGACCCCCTCCCTCATTTTTTGCTGATATGTCCCAACGTGATTTATGTAAGGAAAGTCCCCTTAGTTTCTGGCCCCCCCCCCCACCCACACACTTCCTCTCCTCACGCACACACATACTCTCAAAAATACCATAGATTTGCTATAGAGTGGACAATAAGCCTGTAATTTACAGACACTTGCTCTCTCTTGCTTTCAATGCTCTTTAAGCCTGATATCTGTCATTAGGTGTTGTCTAAATTCCTATTTCAGGTTTTTCACCCCATCTTATTCGTATGATTCTGTATGACACACGCATCCACAACGTTTACAATTCATATCCAAGCCCTGTATTTAATGTATTATGCATTGTTCCTCACTATCTTGCAAAGCGCTTTGTGATCGTGGTCCACTCTGAAAGGCTTATATAAAATAAATATTGATTGATTGGCAAATATAAGCTATTTTTTTTTTATTATTGCTTATATATATATATATATATATATATATATATATATATATATATATATATATATATATTGGTGGATATTTTATGGTTTGTCCTAAAACTTACACGATTCTTACAGTATTGGCAGCAAAATATGTTCTTGTTTGAATTTTTGCTGGTTTGTTTCAATGTAAACTTGTAAGGCTTCTAATTTGGAAACAGTTTGCTGGGTTTGATCAACAGATTGTCGTGATAAAGGGTTGCCCTAAAACCCAAATGCTTATTCTCTTAGATATTGTTACATGGATGCTTTAAATCAGGATATGCAAACAATTCACACACAACACTATGGATGAACGTCTGCACCCTGCTGCAGGTCGCATGGTCTGACTGCCGCTTATTCCATTGGAACGATTAGGGTGCGATTAGCCACCAGGAAGCAGAGTCAGCATTTCATCTACACCGCTGTCTTTGACACATCTGCACATTTTTCATTTAAGTTTAAAATACATGCAAAGAATTAAATAAGATCTTCAACTGGGAATGTAGAATGGAAATGTCATGTGAAAGAAAATGTGTTGTAACGTTAAATCAGTTTGCTGAAAATGACTTTGGCATTAAGAACATAAGAACATAAGAAAGTTTCCAAACGAGAGGAGGCCATTCAGCCCATCTTGCTCGTTTGGTTGTTAGTAGCTTATTGATCCCAGAATCTCATCAAGCAGCTTCTTGAAGGTTCCCAGGGTGTCAGCTTCAACAACATTACTGGGGAGTTGGTTCCAGACCTGCATTAATAGGGTTGCTATGGTAACTTAGGCTTAAAATGATTGGAGAGACAAAGCATGTGCAGAACTGTCTGGGGAATGAAATATGGTGAATAATTAACCACAACAACATTGTAAAAGAGAGTAGTTAGCGGTTGGTTGCACTTGAATGGAGTAACATCTGAATAACTAATATCTATTGATAGTTACTAAGATAACAAAAACTAAGTGTATGTTCTGAGCCTGCCATAGTATAAATACCAGGCATAGAGGCATAGACAGACAGAGAAGCTCCCAATACCTCCAGGATCATGGTGGACCATCAGTGAATCAGACTGAGGGGTCTTTCCAGGGGGGCAATTAATCTGATCACTTGCCTATCTCTATTAGTGGCACATACTGTATCTAAACAATAACTTGTAATGTTAAATGTAATGTGGGTACTTCAGAACTGATAAATGGTAAATATTATTAACATTTAAAACATGGTCTGGTCTCAACCCTTCTAGCGTAACAAAGTAGTTGATTCCATGTTTACCTTAATTGATAAACCTTACAGGAATAGTCTTAATAGTACTAGGGGTAAGAACATGGATTAAAACCTTGGCTAGCTTCCCTAGATTTCCCATTTTTGAAAGGAACATGGCTTTGATCGGATCACAGTGTTCTATAAACCTAAACCATTTTATTTTCCTGTTATGACTCCTGCACACAAGGATGATGGATTGGGGGAATGCCACAGTCCACTGTTGAAGTTTAATTTAAAAATAATCCAGCCAGTTATGGGAGATTTAGCACCTCAGCTCCCCCAGGTGGACATGTTGGACTCCAAACTGCTGCAATTGTATCGATAAAACTTTACTATTCGCCAGTTTTATTATAGAGAACACTTGCAAAACTTTTGGCCATAGCCGTGCTGTTTCCATCAGTGTGACGTGCTTGATTAGTTTTATTTAGTGAGATCTAAAGAAAGGTATGAAGTATCACAGGTTCCTGTCCGATTCCGACAATGTGGTATGCAAGAAGCAGAGGCCATGCACCTGGCATAGCTCCTATTTACTTATAGTCTTGTCTTTTGAGTTATGAACAGGGGTCATATATACAGCGAGGGAGCAGTTCAGCTACGAGCCCCAGTAAGATTTTTGGGTCGATTATTTTTTGCAGGCATCCTGTAAGTATGAACCCTGAACGCTGGATATGACGGTTCCTTCGAAGATAAGAAAACGTTCTTCTCGCTATAGAGTTCCACAGGAACCCACAAGAGGAACGGCACTCTATAATACAAAGGGAAGGAGTGTGAACATGAGTGGGAAAACACTGGTGAAGGAAGTCGTTAAGGGGAATGTGACGGTGTAATTGATTAAACTTGCAGTGTTGTTTTAGGGCACTTATTGTAACTGCTGTACGTTTCATTGGATTAATGACCAAGGGCATTTGCACGAGATTAATCAACAGTACTGAATGTCATGAGAATGTTATTAAAGACTCATCTGTAACGCTTTAACCCAATAAAGCCATTGTCCTCATTTGAGGACTGTCATTTTGTGGACAATTTAACTGGCATCTATCTGTTATTTAAATGTTCTTTGTAACTATGTTGTTATGATAACTTGCTCTGATTTTGTTAACTGCAAAAGTGAAGTCTTAATGTAACTGTTAATTCTGCAGATCTGGATCTTCAGATGCTTTTATGACTCCTCAATATAAAATAAGAAACTGAAGCCTAAAGAACGATAAATGTCTTGGTGTTTTCTTCCCCACAGTGATGATAAAGCTACGTGTTGCGCTTCAAAGCGAGCGTGCAATTTCACTGGTCTGACTGCATCCTCGTCTAACTTGACTCCCCCTCCCAATTAATCGAATCATTAGACCAATTAAGTAATTGAGAGCTTGGGTGGAACAAAAGCCAGAAGACACTGCAGCCCTCCAGGAACGGAGTTTGACAGCCCTGATTTAGAATGTATGAAATTACATAAATACAGCTTGTGTTCTGAGATATTTTATATATATATATATATAAAAATAAAACTTATTTGGTACTCAACAGGTTAATGATACAAGATAAGTAAGAAACTATATTTCAAGGTCAATCCATTTAAAGAAGTTGCTGAATTGGCTAGTTTTATTAATGTTACCTGGCACATGTGTGTTTTTCAAGAAAGGGAGATTTTAAAGGAAGCAAGCCCTCGGGAACTTCCAAATGAGTTTACTGGACTAAGTGTTGATGAGGACAATGGCAGGTGATAACACTGTTCTGCCTATTGCTTCCTTTATAAAGAGACAACTTCTACTTCTTGATGTGCAATTTACAGTTTCCCCTCATGAGCAGGAGGGGCAGACCAGTGGGAATGCTGACTCTAACGTAAGTCATGCAAAAAAAAGGTCACAGGATGTAACAAAAGCATCGTTTTGCACTCCTTTCAAGTGCATAATGTGGGTATTTTACCTGTGTTTTTTGTTTTGTTTTGTAATTAACATGTTTGTTTTTCCCTCAAAAAAAAAAAAAAGAAATGTATTCTTTTAAAATATGAAGCCAGTATCTCAAAAGGAAACTGGCTTTACACCTTATTAATGTACCCTTCCCCAACAGTTCGGAGTTCTGTCTTTCCCATGATTAGATTTCTCATCCTGTTGTTGACTCTGTACACTATACACTGTACACTACAGCAAGAAGCAGGTGGAGCCAATAGAGTTAAAAGGTCACCATATCACCAGGAATCAAAAATAAGACAGACCAGCAAGCAAATTGGCATTCAGTTAGACAAAATAGAGAAAAATCATACAAACAAATCAATAAATCTCAATTTAGCAGAAACTAAACTTGCAAACACCACACAAACATTTTCATTTATTTTTTCTTTAAATGGATGCTATGTCCTTTAAGGGATGACAGGGGCTTGAAGTCAATTTAACGAAAAACAGATAGGACAGTGGGTTTCATTTTGTTGAAGCAGGGTGAAGGTTCACAACTGGTTCACAATCTTATACAAATAAGAAATACTTTAGGAAACAGAAGAGAGAGTCACCAATCTAAAAACACCATAAGGACAGACTTTCCCAGCACGGGAGACAATGCACTTCCTTAAACTGTAATAAGATAAAATACTTTGAAACACAGAAAGATTGAATAATTGCTGGGTTGCTATAGGAAATGTGAAGGAAAAACAAATAGCAGATTTTAGGCCAAACAAACTTATCTGTCCCTTGAGTGCAACAGGAAACACTGTGGAAAGTCGAACTCGAACTTGCGACGTCCAGACTATAGAGCGCATCCTGCACTCCACGTGGAGCGCCTTTACTGGATGCGCCACTCGGGAGCCCAAGGGCTGTTTTTAAAGAGTTTACTCACACACACACACACACACACACACACACACACACACACACACGCTGTCCCATTTTGTTCTCTGCTGCTAAATGAGCAACAGCTGCCAAGAACACATTGTTAGATTATTGCAATTGTAGTTTCTATACAGCTTGGAAAAACAGGTTATGTTCTGTGTAAATTCTCATTAAATGCTGATGCTGGTATTAAGCACGTTTTTGCGGATTGCAATGTCAGTGCCCAATGGGCGTTATCTTCCAGTAACAGCACATGACCACTCAAAGCCATTAAGGAGTAGTTTACTGTAAGCACATTGCTCCCTGAAGTCATCCTTTATGGCACAGCAATGATTTCCTTTACTTCAAGGTGACTCGACTTGTATGCATCCAACACAGAAGCAATGATCTAAGTGACAAGGATGGGAGGTAGCAGTCCCAGCCTTATCTGAGAATTGAAACAATAGCGCATAGCTGTCCAGCATTGTTGGCTTACTCCGGAAACCATACATAAGAAAAATGATTGAACTTATTAATTGTTAAGAACTGCTTGACCAGACTACTCACTGTCTCGGGACTTCAGTGCTAAAACAGGTCACACGTTTAAGATAAGCCGTTTCTGGACTTGAAATGGTTTCAATAATAACTAATATGAACCATACAAAAGTACAGTTTTGTATGCTGATCATTTTGCTTTGTGTTCACGAAGATATTTTCAATATCAGCTATAATCTTATATTAATCATATTCGAGCACACAATGCAAGTCTCTGACAGCACAGCAGAGAACTATGCAAGGTTTTTGCTTCAAGCCCAAATGATCCAGGTTTGTAATTTAACAGTATTACTGCAAATGAAACACAAACGAGATTAATAAAGAAGTGGTTACTATTGCTTTCCTTTGAGAGTCAAGGTTACAGTTATAGTTCCAGCACACGATCCTGCTTTGCAGCGTTATTTATAGTTAATTGCAAGGCTCTTGCCTGGACAATCTGTTAATAATTAAAACTCTGAAGCCACGGCTGGAGACAGGACCAATACTCTTCTTGTTTTATTTTAAAATCCCTGCATTTTCTTTAAGCCACATACAAACAATATTCCACTGAAGCCAGGAAAAATAAACATGTCTTTAAATACTTTTTAAAAAATGTTTTTAATTGTGTTAATAATTTAAATAATGTATCAGTTACAACATTTACAATCCTTTTTTATAATGCATCATAATAATAATAATAATAATAATAATAATAATAATAATAATAAATTTAACTTCCTATTGCTGCAGCACAAAATGCAACACAGAACTCTTATTTACAGTCAGATCCTTGATCAACAGTAGAAATCTTAACTGTGTGTCAGCAGTTAAACCACACCCAGACTGCAGGACTTTCAAAAATAACCCTGACAGTAGAAAAATCACAAAGTCATTTCTGTTAAAGCAATGTTGACCTTTACAAAGACGTGGTATTAGGAGAAGTAAAACAAACAGGATTATATAAATATATATATTTATATATGTATATACTTGCTCCAATGGGAGCAATATTAAGATTACTAACCGTTCAGAATGCCGATTCTTCATTCAGGTAATGTAATGTTAGTCACTTTAAGGCAATTTATTTTATTTTTTTTTTCCTAAGAGATTTTTTGTAGCTTCTGCTCAACCACCCATGCAGAGAAGGAACCAGTCCACACAACGTTTACTTGTGGCATTTACCCAAAATGTACCAAGGAAACCAAATGGCTGGTAGAACAAAGAGCATTATACTAAAAAAAAAAAAAGAATCACAACAAATACAAAATGGGAAGAAAAAAAACAAAACATTTTATATAAAACATAAAATTTCTGATCTTCGCAAAACAACATTTTTGGCATCTCATGGACAATTAATGCGCTATTGAAATGCACAATGAAATTAACTACAAGCCTGCATTCTGCTGTACATTGCATATCTAGTGATTTCCTTTCAATCCCAGTGGTTGAACCCATCCACTTATCTCGCTCAATCTATAAAAAAGTAAGCCGTGGCATTTGAGTTTCAAGTTTGACGACGAGGTTGGCTTTTTGTTAGTTCTTACCCAGTCTATCCAAGTCTGCAGTTTAACCTTTGGACTGGGAGTATTAGTGATTTTGTTTAGGCTCGTTCAGACAGAAGCAGAAGAAGCAGCAGAAGAAGAAGAAGAAGAAGAAGAAGAAGATAATTTTACAAGCCAGAAAAAAAAAGAAACAAACAAACAAACAAACAAACAAACAAACAAACAAACAGTCTGACAGAAGCACCTTTCTACTCCTCCATCGCCCCTAATTATAAAGCAAGCTCCAAAGTCCATGCCTGCCCTTCTTCCTGTCTTCAACACCGAGTGCAGACCCAATCCGTGCTGATCCTCACCGCTGGGTGCATCGACGGCCTTCTCTTGAAGCATTCTTGATCTCTGAACCGGGTGGAGAAGCTCCTGCTCCCCCTGTGGCTCTGGCTACACGTTGCTGTCCTCCAGCAGGGGCTCCTTGCTGTCCAGGATGCCCGGCTGGGGGTTGTGGAAATGGCTCTGGGCTCCGTTGCTGTGCCTCTTGTAGCTGCCTGGCCTCACGTTAGGGCCGCTGTGCTCAGGAATAAACAAAGCAACCAGGATGGAGAGGAGGACAGAGCACGCTCCGAAGAGAAAGGGCGGCCCGGGAATAATGGAACTCTAAAAGAAGATGAAGTAAGAAAAAATAACGAGAGGAACGGGCAACACAAAAATAATCAACGAACGAGGAAAGACTTAAACACAGAAATTGTCTTTACTCAGAAATTGACCATTTTTAAGTTACCCACAAAGAACCATCATTTTTCTGTCCCTCGCGCAATTAACCATGTACTAATGATGACAGATTCAAATCAGGTCATTTATCTCTGTTTTATGGACACTGCCATTGCTGTAGGCCGTTCGTGATGTCACAGCTACAAGCTAGCCACTGAAATACTAAAAATAAATGCGCATTGGAACACCAAGGCGCATTCAAAACGTGCACACACACACACACACACACACAAACACACACACACACACACACACACACACACACACACACACACACACCTCGCTCAAAGTGAATTAAGTTATTTATCTACTGCAAAACTGGAAACCGTTCCTTTTCATGACAGGAATCCCTTACCTCGTCAGTGGGGTTGACCATGTTGGTTTTGGCAGCTTTGTCCAGGTCTTCCCCGTCATCTATTTTATTGAGCTCCACGTGGAACAGGTAGAAGACGAAGCCGTAGAGAGACCCCAGACCGTTACCAAGCACCACTCCTGCAGGAAGGAAGCGGGTCAGGGGAACAAGACTCAACCCTCCAGAGCCGAGGACTGCTGATGCTCAGGACACATTTGGCAATGTGCCCCACCATGTGTGCATTTCTATATTGCAGTGTGGTGTGTTAATGTTGGTAATAAGCACGGGTTCGATATAAACAGAGTTATTTAAAACTCAACCCTCAGGATTGCATCACTTCACGTGCATTTAAAAGACTGCTGTTTAACGATGCTGGGATTCAAGTGAATAATTAATTAGAAATTGAATAACAACAGTATATGAACAAACATTTTCAGGGCAAAAAATGGGAGAAAAAAAAAGAAATAATCACTTTTGCGGGTTTGGAGTTGCAGCAGTGTTTTCCCTGTTTGTTAGTGTCAAGTCTAATTTTTTTAAAAGTTTTTTTAAAACCTTTTTTAATTTATAATGTGCAAAGTGGAATTTCACCTCATTGATCTGTGTATTCATTTCCTGGTTCTCGTCACCAATCAGCCCAGCCGTGTTGAACAAACATTTTACAAAGTTAAAAAAAAAAGCAAAACTTTTGCTGTTTGTTTTTTGCAGCATTTTCCCTCAAAGAACTTTAAAAGTTTTTTTTTTTTTTTTGGAAATCTTCATTCCTTTCCCACAATCGGTTACTTGATAGATTTTTTTTAAATATTTCTTGTAAATAATGTTATCATATAACAAAATTAAATAAAAAGGCTAAACACTTGAGTTTCTATTAAAACAAACAAAAAAAGTAACAAGGCTTGTAATCTATCCAGGAAATGCATGTCCAGACAGTGTTTCTTGCTATGTTGCTATCAGACAACACGTGTAAATGCAGCGAATCAGTTAGAGGTCCTTGCACAATCAAATTTAGCAGAAGCACAGTTTCCAGCCACACCTGACTTGCCGGGAATCAGATTCTAAAGCAACAAGGGCACGCTGACACCCAGTCACGCTGCACCACTTTAACCTTCACCACGAGGAAGGCGTCCTGCACAACAACGAGTCTTACCCTGCTGATCGGGGTCGCGTTCCTGGACACTATAGCACTGATGGCTGGGAAGGTGATGCTGGACATGGCAGCCAGGGCGCCTGCTGCCCACATCATCCTGCAATGGAAAGAACGGAACCCGCCTTCATTAGGTATACAATGGCAAGCAGTGTCTGGGTGCTGGAACAACACAACACCTTTAATGACTGGTGCCAAGGGTTAACATCTGCTTGACTTATATATATATATATATTTAAAAAAAATATAGGGCAGCAGTGTGGAGTAGTGGTTAGGGCACTGGACTCTTGACCAGAGGGTCATGGGTTCAATGCCAGGTGGGGGACACTGCTGCTGTACCCTTGAGCAAGGTACTTTACCTAGATTGCTCCAGTAAAAACCCAACTGTATAAATGGGTAATTGTATGTAAAAAATAATGTAATTGTATATAAAAATAATGTGATATCTTCTAACAATTGTAAGTCGCCCTGGATAATGGTGTCTGCTAAGAAATAAATAATAATAATATAAAATCAAGCAGATGTTAACCCTTGACTGCCCCCTTGTGGTCAATCTAAAGAATACAGTCCAAAACAGCACTTAGTAGCGCAATGATGTTTTAACCTGCAATTCACACAGTTTATGGCAGGAAAGGAGCTGCTCACCAAGGCTGTGATCCGAAGCCATACCAGGCTAGCTGCAGGATCTGGAACCCCAGGCCCAGAAGGATGGTGTTTTTGTTCCCTATGGATCTCATCAAGACACCCAAAACCACTGTCTAAAAAAAAAAAAAAAACAATCCATCTTTTTCAGCACTGCAGAACACGTGTGCATTCTGATTGGCCTGTGTTATGCCACAAAAGCCTTTGATTGGCTGGACAAATATTATACAAATGTCACAAATTCATAATTCAAAAACTGAGAATTCTCAACAGGTACAAAATGACCTGTCAAAGCCAATGGACATGCACATGAATAGATAACAAGTCCGATCCAAGACATTATTTGACTGCCCAGACATACAGATTGATTAACAGACAGACAAAGTGCATCAGTGCTTAATGCAAAATAAACAAAACCATTTCTGTCGCTCATGCAACCTTCTTCAGTGCAATGCTTGACTTTTTAAATCTACTTGCCGACCATTTTTAACTGCGAACAAAAGAGGATTGCAGGCAGATTACGAGCAGGTTTGTAAAACACGGCAGTGCTCACCTGGGCCAATATAGAGAGGATTCCAACCACCGCTATGAAGGCAGCCACTGTGTCAGAAGTGAACCCAATTACCTGGAGATGAAGATCAGCAAGGGGGCATGAAGCACACAACACACTGCCATACTGCACCAGCAAAACAAAAGGGCATTTCACAACACATGGACGGGCCTTTGTACTGCATGCAAACAGACCGCTGGGGGACGATAAACCTAGTGAGCTGGCAATGTGTAGTGAATGCAAATTGAATTTTAAAATCAACTTGTTTATTATTTTAAGTCAAACCTACAAATGCATCAGGAAAATAATTTTTTTACAGACTCACTACTTTGTGTCCATCTGGATTAAAATGAGTAAATGCTTAACCAATAATGCACCCAACCTTGGAAGAACTAAACTTAACTTTATCGTCCTTCAGAGTTGTGCAACATTGTCAGACTTCTATTTTTTTTCCATTAGGCACAAGTGGTTCAAACTGCACCTCACAATGCAGCAAACAAACAGGTGTGGGTAAAGGGTCAATACTGGGGCTGGAGGGCTTTGTGTTTCCCTTGCTGGAGGCTGGTATAGGTAGCAAGCACAGTAGCTGGGAGGTGTAAAACGGAGACATCGTTAAAGGTGTCAATCACCTGCACAAAGAGTTGAATCTGCTTGCAGGGTAAACAGCGAGGAAAGACAAGTTCGATGGGATATTACAAACAGAAACCCGATGCCCAGCATGGAAGGATCAAACTTTACTTCTTGCTCACCGAGCAAGTTTGTACTTTTACTCAAAGTGCCGTTGTCTCCATTACTCTCTTTAGCTAGACTGTTTTGATAACTTACTCAGATTTTGTTCACCGCAAACGTTAAGTCTAAATGTAACGCATCTAATTACGTAAATACAGCTTGTGTTCTGATTTTTCAAAGGAAATGTAATTTGGTAATGAATGTGTTAAACAGCAACGAGTACAGCATGCGAGTTAGAACCAATCTTGAGACTTCAATTTATCAGGGTCTGTGAAACAAACCATAAATGGCCCAGTTAAATGTAGAACTTTTTTTTGCACAATAACTAAACATCTATGTAAAAAGGACACACACACTATATATACACACACACATACATATGTACACAATCAATGTTGTGTATTTAAATGAGTGACATTTCAATGCATAAACGTGTGGACCACAGGTCTGTTCACACCAAGAGTTCAGTTTTTCTACTGTCGTCTGTTTGTACAGCAGATGTTTTTCTAACCACCTACAGCCCTCCCTCTGACCATCACTCAAGCCTCCCTTTAGAAGTCTAGACTGAACTGCTGCACACACATTGCAAAGGGATCAATGTGTTCATTACAGAGGGCGGCAGCTGTTTTGTTGGAAACCCCACCTCCACTTCCCTCAGTAGGATTGCTTTGTTATTTATACAAGCAGGTGGGGAGCCCTATTGTTTTCTTCCTGCTTCCAGTAGAACCTGAAGTTAATTGGATCTCAGTGAATACTACAGTTTTAAACCTTGAAGAAACGAGCATAACTGGTAGTGATAACAGCACAGGTTGGACACTGGCAGACAGACAGAACTGGATCCTGGAAGAGTTGTGTCAATGCAAAGAGATGTCTGTCTCTCTCTAAAACCAGACAGGTGGTTCCCAAGACACTCGACTGCCTAGTCATGTTTGTACAATTGTCTGAGTTACTGAAAGTAATAAGTATGTGCTTGAAACTCACCCAGGGTTTGGCTTCTAAATCCCAGTGGTGTTGACAGGCATATTCAGAGATAATTGCCTGATTTTTTTTTCATACATTCAAACCTGCCCACTGTGCTGTTATTTTGGAAACTCACCCAGTGAGTGTAACAATCAAGGAGCTAGTGATATATTATATTACCTGTCTCAAGTAAAGGAAGAAACATGAATACTGTCCAGGTTTTGATGGGTGCTTCAGGAAGGTAGGAAAGAAACACGGTGATGCATATGAGAGGAGAACCGTCGAGTCTTGGCCCACCATTGTGCCCTGCACAGATTCAAGAACACCTTGTGCCAGGCATATGAAAGCAGCTAAGAGACTGGGAGGGAAAGGAATTGATACACAGTCAGTGCAATAACGGAATTAACATTCCACCCTTTATCAAAAGCAGAAGATTGCAACCCTAACCTGGAAATAGATCATGTGAAAGATATTACCTATCCTTTAACTCTGGCTCTTGCATACAACTAAACTCCCCACACGATTACAACGTCAAAGGGTTAAAGCATGTTGTGTTTTTGTATCAGGTTACCTGTCAAAGCTTTTTGCACTCCTTTTTAGAAATGTTAAACGTTGCTCTTACACAATGCAGGTGCTTTGTTTAATCAAATTGCTTCCAGGTGTGGTGACATGAACAGCATCCCCCACCTCACCTCACCTCACCTACTAACTACCTGTTATTTATTTCAGACGTCATTTCTTCATTGGACTCTTTTGCACAGTATCTTTGAGTCGTTTACAGGCAATATGAACGTGAACATTTTTGCACCGAATACATTTTCAACAGCGTTTCTTGAACAATTTCAAAGATTTGTCCCAGCACTAATATACAGCTACAGACAAAGGATTTGCATCACCTAAATTTTAGGATTGAGACATAATTTTTAAAAAAATTAATTCTATGGGGGGGGATGCAAAACTGATGTTCGAGGAGCTCTCACAGAGAAGGGGTCTGCCTGTTCCCAGGAGATGGGCGCCCCCCAGGATGCTGGGCGCATCTTCTCGGGCAGGGACTCTGGCACTGCCACCAGGATGAAGCAGATGTCCAGCAGCGCGATGGCGGTAGCCAGGATCACGACGACGGTATCACCGTACTCGTGAGACAGGTAGGCACCGATCGCCGGGCTGGTTACCAGGCTTGCAGCAAACGTGGCCGACACCTGGAACAAAAACAGGAACGTTACGGCGCCGGGGACGGTCATCTACTGTAGTGGAACTGTAGAGAAACTAGAAATGCAAACTCAAAAGGCGCGGCACAGGAGTTGCTATACGGTCACATCCTTTATATGGTGCTTTAAGGATGTCCGCATTACCAAGAACAGACCTCGAGAATGGATTTCACATAGGCTTTCCTCACTGGAACCTATTTAAAAAAAACGCCTTTCTACAAGCAACCTGGGAATTGTCTTTTTTTTTTTATTTAATGCAAATGAAATGTAAATGCAAGAGCTGTTCTTACCAGGCGTAGGCGGTGCTCCTCTGGGTGCTCTGAGTGATGTCAGCGACATAGGCAAATATCACCGAGAACGTAACAGCAAAGACTCCAGACATTGAGATTACTGCAAAGTACCACCTGGAGGGAAGCAAACAGGCATGACAACAGCAGGCTTTTAAGCAACAATAAAATACTAATGAAGAAAAAAAAAAGATTTTAATAAGGTTTAAAAAGTTTTTTTCATTTTCTTAAGAAGTACTAATAGTGGGCTGCAGTACCTAATGCAGCTGAACAGGTGGGCCTCAGGTAAGTTTGAGAACCCCTGGCCTACAGCATAAGGAAAACCACATTAGTTTATGTGAAAATAAATGTTACATTTTAGAGCCAACATTCTGCATGTAGTTGTTCATTTCAAATCTAGTTCACACACACACACACAGCCTGCTCTGTTGAAGCTATCCAAGTACAGTCCTAGCAGCAGTAACAGGGGCGATGGAATGAGAGCGTGACTGCGAGGCTCACCAAGGGCTGATCTGCATGAGAGGTATCGGGGCGCAGGTGAAGAACACAGTCAACAGGAGGAAGGACTTCCGACCCCCTGCGTCGAGAGCCCCAATCAGAGGGGCTCAGGAACGACAACAACCCCTTCACGGAGCGAGAGAGAGCGAGAGAGAGAGAACAAGGGGATGAACATTAGTGATGCAGCGATTCATTCCATATCAAGAATCGCGATACTGTGTCTATCGATATATATTGCATCTCAATACAGGTATGCATCGTTTGTATTGTGATACAAGGCCCACAGCACAGCAGAGCTTGTAGCAGTTCGCCAAATGGTCCTTGAAATTAAGAAGTGTGATTTATTGATCATATAAATATATACCGCCTTCCCGATCTCATTAGATTTTTGTCTTTTTTTAACAAAAGTAGCCCATCGTTAATGATTTATATTATACATACAGGTATCACATCAGGACCTTGGCGATCATGACCAGCCTATAGTGATGCTTACTGGATCATGACATGACAGAACATTACAAGGCGAGTGAAACACTGCTAGTGATCTCTCTGATCTCCTCTCAACGGTTAGCGCTAGGACTCAACTGGAAACTGGATTAAGACAGACAGAGGCACAGAAATTAATTCTAGAGTGGCCAGCTTTCCTAACCTTTCTAAAGTCGCTTGAAAAGGGATGAAGAGACCTTTCAGTTCAAGATGAAATTCTGCATGTTTGGTCGCATGCGCACTATTTCCCTGATTCAACAGGTTTGGTTGTTTGGTAAACACTAATTACAATGCTGCCACTGAAACTCTTTTGATTTTATTTATTTAAAGAATGTCGTTTAATGTTCTCCAAGACTAGAAAGTGTTTTGAAAATATCAAAATTATTCAAAAAAAATTATAAAATTTATTTTTTTTGCATAACTGTATAATCTGTACAACTACACAATCATAAGCCTGAGATAAAGTCTATATAAGATACTGATATACTCCTTCAATTGCCTTTGACAGGAGCCAGGCAGACATGGAAATATCCCATTCCTTTGTGTGCTTATCTAAACACTGCTCTATCTTACCTTGACGCCATGAATTAGCCGTTCATTAGAAATGTGTGCTGCGGGAAAGTCTGACGCAACACCTGTGAAAAGGGCAACAGAGGGGAAAATACAGGGTTATATTCAATGATATTTCTGCAGGAGAACCTGGAATGTCAAAGGCGAACAAAAGCATTTTTCTTACTGTACTGTACAGCTGTGGCCAAAAGTTTTGCATCACCTAGAATTTTTGAATTGAGACATAATACAAAAATAACAATAAACTAGAATTTAACTATAACTTAACATCCTGTAATAAAATAAACTACAAAATGATGATAAAAAGTTTAAGTACAGTTTTCAAGGAAGTCATTTTTTAATAGTATATATACAAGCTGTGCAATTCAATATGTTAATGTCACATTTTGAGGTTTCACGTCACAAAATGTTTTTATATTTTTAATTTTACAAAATTACATGGAAAACAGAAATAAAAAAAGGGATCACTGTATATAAAATATTCAATATGTTAATGTCAAACATTATTCAGCTCATTGGTTTCATCCTGAAAATTGATGAAATTAAAAGCTAGCAAAATGCCTTTGGTATGTTAATTCTATATTCTAAAATGGCCTGGACACATTTTTTACCTAGAAAAGGTGATATTTTAATTAGTTTCTTTTAATATATCAGGGATCATTCAGCCTATTTAAATGGAGAAAAAATCACTGTTTATATAAAATATAAAATATAATATATATATATAAATATAAGACCATCTCAAGCATATATGCAAATATATAAATGTTATAAAAATCGGGCAAGAGGAAAATCGACCCACTTTGAACAAGGCTTCTGGTAGAAAAAAAAAACCTAATTAGAAGACACGCTGAACTCCTCAAATGTCAGGTCACCATTGTAAATGGGAGAACCTGTTCTCCAGACTGGTCTAAAATTTACCTTCTAATAAGATGGACTGATTGATTGATTTGGACGAAAATTGAACTTTGACCATCTTGCAAACATGGAAAGTGTGTTTGCAAGACCAAACCTTAGCAACGTGGATCAACACAAAATGAACCTGTTACACGGCTCTTAAGCCAAGCATCTTAAAGCTTTGAAATCATTATAGAGGCAACCATTTATTATTGAATTGTGGTTTGTCACACTTGAACAAAAAGTTATTGTATTTCTTTCTTATTGTATTTATTGTATTGTAACACTTGAAATGTATTGCTTACGATTGCATCCCTGGATGAATGTCTGCTTAAATAGTTAATAATAATAATAATTTGAAGTTGACAAATTGCAACATCGTCTAATGGAGGGCAGAATGTAATATAATGTTCAAGCCCTGGCAATAGTGTTGGTACTTCCGTCAAGGATGCCACAAAGTGGAGCATCATTTGGAAAAACTCTTAAGCGCAGCCACTCAAAGTTCTCTAATGAGAACAGTCCTTTGCTTAAGCCAGTGGTTCAAAATGGGATCCAAATCTCCCTGTTACTTTACATTCTCACACTTGTTATTACATCTGTGACTGCATGTTTGTGTACACAAAAGTGCCTTTATCCTCGGTGGGACTGGACAGAATCTGTTATATGCATGTTCAAAATTACTTCTCTGTTCATTAGTAAGAGCCACGCTCAAGTGATATCAAAAAATCAGGAGTTTAAATATTTGTGTCTGGTGTGTTTTTATTTTGCAATCATTTTCTTAGTTTCCATCGAGCTTCAGATGTGATTTGCTAATCTTTGATCAGGAAGTGACAAATTAACAAGTTTGCTTTTGTTCGTTATTAAATCTTTCATCGAAGCCGGTGCTAGAACAGAAACATCTACCTCACTAATGAATAGGCTAAAAGCAAGCAACCGATCACAGAATATCGTTCCCAACGGTGACTTATTTTTCTATTCTGCCCTGACTGTAGAAATGATGAACCGTGGGGCAAGTTTACTGGTTGTTCAGACAACCCAACGATAGCCACATGCACAAAAATAAATGACAAAACCTCCTGGAACGCCTTTCTGTTATGAATCTGCACCTCCTTATAATTCACACTCAAAACAAACTTACATTTTCTTACAGATGACTTACCAACATCTACTAATCACTAAGACCCAGATCTTGTTTCAATATCCCTTCACCCTGAAGAGGCTTAATAAGACACACCGGACTTGATGCTTTACAAGGTGTGTTCTGTGAAACAACCCGTGAACACAGGATTACAGAAACTGCTATGCAATCGAGGTCTTGTAAGCAATATGGCACTGAAGAGCTAATGAAAAGCGCACTAATGCATGCAAGGTGTGTTCTCTGCAAACATCCGTGCTTGTGGCTGGATTAAAAAACACAGTCAGCATCGGGGTTGTAAATCAATCCCCAGGCAAAGATAACTAAGATTTGGAAAATGTCGACCACTGCATGGTAGACGTGAACTCTCCCTTGGGTTTGTATTTCAAATAAAAAAAACATGATACCTCAAGGGTTTAAACCAAGGTAAATTGGTATAGATATTTTTAAGATTTGTGAGAATGTCTTTTCTGATCAGCCATGTGAACTGTATACTTGGGTTAGTATTTTTTCATAGCAGTAATATACCTCAAGGTGTTTTTATCAAGGCAGCATACATTTCAAATATATAATACAAGCAACCCAGCTCTGCTCAGCCACTGTGATGTATATGCTTGGTTGTTGCTGATCTGGTGCAAGTTCTTGTGTCTTTGTCTCCTGATTTATTCATATTAAATAGACTGTAAACTAAAATTCATAATTTAATAAATCTTAATATTACATTGAAACACAAAGATCACTTGAAGAATGTGCTGTAAAGAGACACACTGTCTGCATGAATACCAGCTGCCCAAA
>JAHFZB010000612.1:0-14222 GCA_036884735.1 Huso huso
CTATGGTACCTCCCAGCAATGCGACCGGACCCCAGCGACTTCGCGCAGATTCCCAGAAGCTGGCCAAATGGTAACTGACTCCTCCTCCCGCCAAGACGGGCCCAACTACTCCCCGCGGGGTCCCAGAGGCTACCAAACGGTCCATGGGCCCTCCCGGTGCGGACAAGGGGCCAAACAACCCCGTGAGGTCCCATCGGCTTTCAAATTGTCCCTGGCACATCCCCAGCACGCACACGGGCCCCAGCAACTTCAAGCGGGGTCCCAGCGGTTCACCAAATGGTCTTGGTACCTCCCAGTGCGCACTGGTCCCAGCGACCCCCCACGTGGTCCAAAGGGCTCGCCGAATGGTCCCTGGCACCTCACCAGCATGCGCACGGGCCCGATCGACCCCATGCGTGATACCAGCAACCCACCAAATGGTCCCTGGCGCCTTCCCCAGTGCACGCACGGCCCCAGCTACCAGGCGTGGAGTCTGTGGCTCCCAAAATGTCCCTGGCACCTCCCCAAGCGTGCCCACGGGCAGACTTTGGCGCTGGGATCCCAGCGGCGCCAAATGGTCCCTGGCACCTCCCCACCGTGCGCACGGGGCCTATAGACTCCGCGCGGGTTCCAAGCGACACGCCAAATTGTCCCCGGCACCTCCCCAGCACGCGCACGGGCCCCAGCGACTTCGCGTGGGGTTCCAGTTGCTCGCCAAACGATCCCTGGCACCTCCCCCCCGCGACAGGGCCCAGAGACCTCATGCAGGGTCCCAGAGGATCGCCAAATGGTCCCTGGCACCTCACCAGCACGTGCATCGGCCGCAGCGACCCCGCACGGGGTCCCAGCGGCTCGCCAAATAGTCCCTGGCACCTCCCCAGCGAGCACACTTGGTCCAGTGACCTTCGCAGGGTCCCAGAGGCTCACATTGGTCCCTGGCACCTCCCCAGCACACAGGTCCCAGCAACATCGCGGGGTCCCAGTGGCTCGCCAATGGTCCCTGGCACATCCCTCAGCAAAGACGACGGGCCCCAGCGACTTCTGCAGAGAGTCCCAGAGGCTCACCAAATGGTCCCTGGCACCTCACCAGCACGCGGCCCCCAACGACCCTGTGCACGGGAGTCCCAGCTGCTCGCCAAATAGTCCCTGGCACCTCCCCAGCGAGCGAAGACGGGCCCAGCTGACCTCATGCAGGGTCCCAGAGGATCGCCAAATGGTCCCTGGCACCTCACCAGCACGCAGGGTCCCAGGCACAGGTCCAGCGACCCCGCCGCGGGTCCCAGAGAGGCTCGCCAAATAGTCTATGGCACCTCCCCAGCGAGCACCATGCGGTCCAGTGACCTTCGCAGGGTCCCAGAGGCTCGCTAATTGGTCCCTGGCACCTCCCAGCGCACACAGGTCCCAGCGACATCGCTGGGGTCCCAGTGGCTCACCGAATGGTCCCTGGCACATCCTCAGCGCACGCCGGGCCCCAGCGACTCGCGCAGAGTCCCAGAGGCTCACCAAATGGTCCCTGGCACCTCACCAGCATCCAGACGTGGGCCCCAGCGACCCTGTACGGAGTCCCAGCTGGCTCGCCAAATAGTCCCTGGCACCTCCCCAGCGAGCTTACGGGGTCCAGTGACCTTTCGCAGGGTCCCAGAGGCTCACCAAATGGTCCCTGGCACATCCAAAAAGCCACGCACGGGCCCCAGCGACTTCACTTGGGGTCCCAGCTGCTCGCCAAATGGTACCTGGCTCCTCCCCATCGTGGCACACAGGGCTCTTGACCCCGTGCAGGGTTCCAGCAGCTCTCCAAATGGTCCCTGGCACCTCCCAGCATTCGCACTGGGCACAGCGACACAAGCAGGTTCCCAGCGGTTCGCAAATCGTCCCTGGCACATCCCCAGAGAGCGCCCTGGACCCAACGACCCTGTCGCGGGTTCCCAGAGGCTCGCCAAATGGTCCCTGGCAATCACCCAGCCGCACAGGGCCAAGCAACCACGCATGGGGTCCCAGCGGCTCACAAATGGTCCCTGTCACATACCTAGCACGCTCCACGGGCCCTAGCGACCTTGCACAGGGTCCGAGGGGCTCATAAACTATCCCTGGCGGGTCCCCAATGGCGCCAAGACGGGCCCTAGCGACCCACAGGGTCCCAGCTGCTCAACAAATGGTTCCTGGCACTCACAAGCACACGCACTGGCTCCAGCAACCCCCGCGAAGTCCCAGCTGCTCGACAAATGGTCTCTGGCACCTCCCCAGCACGCACACGGGCCCCAGAGACCAAGTGCAGGTTCGGGCGGCTTGCTAAATGGTCCCTGGCACCTCCCGGTATCGCCGGACCCCAGCGACCCTGCCAAGGGCACCAGCGGCATGCCAAACAGTCCCTGGCACCTCCACAGCACGCACACAGGGCAAAGCGGCGCAGTGTGGGGTCCCAATGGATCGCCAAACGGTCCCTGGCACCTCCCAGCATGCTCCCAATCCCCGCCGACGCAGCGGGGTCCCAGCAGCTCGCCAAATGGTCCTGGCACCTACCCAGTGCACGACTGGGCCAGCGACACCGGCTCGGGGTCCCAGCGGCTTGCAAATGGTCCCTGGCACATCAGCAGGTGCAAAGCCCCAGCGACCCAGCCCGGGGTCCCAGCAGCCGCCAAATGGTCCCTGTCACCCAGCACGCCACTGGCACAGCGACACCGCCGGGGTCCCAGCTGCTCGCCACACATCGGTCCCTGTCACCTCCCTGGCGCACTGGACCCTCGCGACCTTTGCACAGGGTACGAGGGGCTCGCCAAACCATCCCTGGCAGCTCCCCAATGCGCGCGCACGGACCCCAGCGACCCCGCAAGGGTACCAGCTGCACTCCAAAGTCCCTGGCACCTCCACAGCACACACAGGGCAAAGCGAGGCAGTGTCGGGTCCCAGCGGATCGCCAGCCCGGTCCCTGGCACATCCCCAGCGCCTCCCAAAACCCACTGACGCTGGGTCCCAGCAGCTCGCCAAATGATCCTGGCACCTCTCCAGCAAGCCCTGGACCCAGCACCCCGCGCTGGGTCCGAGCGGCCCGCCAAGTTGTCCCTGGCACCTACCAAGCACGCAACTGGGCCCCAGCGACCCCGTGCAGGATCCCAGAGGTGCCAAATGGTCCCTGGCACATACCCATTGCGCCACAGGACCAAGCAACCACGCGTTGGGTCATAGCGGCTCACCAAACTGTCCCTAGCACCCTCCCAGCAGCGACTGGGCCCAGCGACACCATGCTGGGTCACAGTGGCCTCGTCAAATGGACCCTGGCATATACCCAGCACACGCACGCATCCCTGCGACTTCCGTGGGGTACCAGCTGCTCGCCAAACGGTCCCTGTCACCTCCCCAGCGTGCACACTGGATCCTGCGACCTGGCGCAGGGTCCCAGCGGCTCACCAAACTATCCCTGGCGGCTCCTCAACGCACGCGCGGGCCCCAGACCCAAGACGGGGTCCCAGCTGCTCGACAAATGGTCTTGGCACCTCCCCAAGTGCTCACACCGGGCCCCAGAGACCTCAAGGATTCTGAGCAGCTTGCCAAATGGTCCCTGGCACCTCCCCCCGCACGTGCACGGGCCCCAGTGACTTGGGCGTTGGGTCCCAGCGGCTCGCCAATCCATCCCTGGCACCTCCCCCAGTGCATGGGTCCCAGAGACCCTGCACCGGGTCCCAGCTGCTCGCCAAATGGTCTCTGGCAACCCCCCAGCATGCACACAGGCTACAGCGACTTTGCGTGGGGTACCAGCTGCTCGCCAAACGTCCCTGGCACCTCCCCAGGGCATGCGGACACTTCCAGCGAATTTACGTGGGGACCCAGCAGCTAGGTATTCTGTCCCTGGTGCCTCCCCAAGCGTCGTTCAGTCCTCTGACCCCACACGGGGTCCCATCTGCTTGCCAAAATGGACCCAGGCACCTTCATAGCACATGCATGGAGCCCCAGCGACCCCTCAAGGGGGTCCCAGCGGTTCCCAAAATGCCCCTGGCACCTCCCCCAGCGCTCACTGGGCCCCAACAACCGCACGTGAGAACCCAGCGGTTGCCAAATGGTCCCTGGCACCTCCGCGGCGTGCGCACAGGGTCCACCGACCCCGCACGGGGTCCCAGTGGCTCGCAAATGGTAACTGGCACCTCCCCAGGACAAGCACGTGCCCCAGCAACCCCGTCGCGGGGTCCCAGCAGCTTGGCAAATGGTCCCTGGCACCAATCCAGCCAAAGACGCACAGGGCCCAGCTACACGCTGCGGTGGTCCCAGCGACTCGCATTGGTCCCTGGCACATCCCCAGAGTGTGCACGACCCCATTGACTTTGGCGCTGGGTGTCCCAGCGATCGCCAAATGTTCCCTGGCACCTCCCCACGCTGCCAAAGGGCCCAGCGCCAAGTGCGGGAACCGTGCGGGCTCGCCAAATGGTCCCTGGCACCTCCTTGGGATCACACGGGCCCCAGCGACCTCGCATAAGGTCCCAGAGGATCGCTAAACGGTCCCTGGCACCTCCAAGCCCTTACACTGGGCCCCAGATACCTTGTACAGGTTCACAGAGGCTCGCCTAATGGTCCCTGGCAAATCCCAAAGCACATTGCTCCAGCGACTTTTTGCGGGGGTCCAGGTGTCTCGCCAAATGGTCCCTGGCACATCCCAGCACGCCAAGACAGGCCCCAGCGACCCGGCTGGGTCCAAGTGATTTGCCAAATGGTCCCTGGCACCTCCCCGCTGAGCATCATCAGCATAAATGGTATGAGAAACCATAGGATGCGATGGGGGCCCAGGGAGCGGGGTGTAGAGAGAGAACAGGAGAGGACCCAAGACTGACCCTTGGGGGACTCCAGTTAAGAGAGAGGGTGAGGTGGGGGTTGCTCCACGCCAGGTTACCTGGTAAGTGCGGTTGGAGAGGTAGGAGGAGAACCAGGCCAGAGCAGTGCCAGAGATCCCCAGGTCAGCAAGAGATGATAGTAGAATAGAGTGATCAACAGTGTCAAAGGCAGCAGAGAGGTCGAGGAGAATTGGGACAGAGGAGAGAGAGGCAGCTCGGGCACACTTAAGTGAGTTGGTGACAGACAGGAGGGCGGTTTCAGTGGAGTGAGCAGAGCGGGAAGCCAGATTGGAGAGGGTCAGCAGAGAGGTGGTTGGACAAAGCAGAGAGCTGGCGGTGTACAGTCCGCTCGAGGGTTTGGAGAGGAAGGTAGGAGGGAGACAGGGACGGTAGCTCTGGAGGGAGGTGGGGTCGAGGCAGGTTTTTTGAGGAGGAGTGATAGAGCTTTTTGAAGGCAGAGGGAAGATGCCAGAAAGCAGAGAGGTGTTGAGGAGGGAGGAGATGAAGGGAGTAGAGCATGAGCAGCAGCTTGAAAGAGGTGTGTGGGGGGTCCAAGGCACACGTGGTGGGTTTGTGACCCTGGAGCAGGGAGGAGAGGTCAGAGTCTGAGAGGGGCAGAAGGTGGAGAGGGAGGGGGTTAGTAGGGGATGTAGTGGGTGAGGGGTTGGAGCAGGAGGGGTGCTTGGGGAGGGAGAGGTGTTAAGAGTTTATGGATATCTGAGATTTTAGAAGAGAAGAAGGAGGCAAAGTCGTCAGGGGGAGATAGAGGAGGAGGAGGGGGGGGGGGTTTAGGAGGGAGGAGAAGGCAGAGAATAGTTTACGTGGGTTGTTAGTGGGCTTGGATTACAGATTGAAATAAGCACATTTAGCAGAGTGAGAGGAGTAGAGGAGAAGGAGGGAGAGAGAGTGCAAAAAGGTCTAGGGCAGCAGGGAGTTTGGTCTCTTCCATTTCTTTTCAGCAGATCGCCAGTGTGATTCTTGCCGAAATGGAGGGCAGAGGAGAGCCAGGGATGGGGGAGGAGGGGCGAGCAGGTCGGAGGTGAGGGACAGAGGGGAGAGGGAGGAGGAGGTGAGTGAGGAGAAGAGGGTGGGGTAGCAGAGTCTACGAAGAGTTGTGAAAGGAGTGATGGGAGGGGGTGAGGAGAGAGCAGTGGAGGCAAGGACAGAGGGGAGAGAGGAGCGGAGGTTCTAACGAGAGGTGACAGTGGGGGTAGGAGGGAGCAGGAGAGGGGGGAGAGACAGAGAAAAAGATGAAATAGTGATCAGAGAGGTCCAGGGGTGACAGAGAGGTTGGAGGGGCAGCAGGCCCTGGAGAAGGTGGGGAGGTCCAGTTGACGGGCCAGCTTTGTGGGTAGGAGGGGAGAGAGAGACAGAAGTCGAAGGAGTGAAGGAGAGGGGAGGAATCCAGCAGAGTGGCTGGGGTTGGAGAGATGGATGTTGAAGTCACCCAACAGGACAGTCGGGGTAGACAGAGAGGGAGGGAGGAGAGTAGATAGTCGAGTTCATCCAGAAAGTGAGTGAAGGCCCAGGGGGCGGTACAGAACAATGAGCAGGAGTTGACAGGGAGAGGTTAGTTGGACTGCATGAAATTCAAAGGTAGTGACAGAGGAGGTGAGATCGGAGGGACAGAAAAGAGTAAGGAGGAGAGAGGAGGAAGACCGCCCCACCTCCCCGTCCGGTGAGACGGGGTATGGGACAGGGTTTGAGAGAGGACAGGGCAGCAGGAGTAACAGTGTTATCAGGGGACAGCCAGGTTTCAGTGAGCAAGGAAATCGAGCGAGAGGTGGGAGGCAAAGGCAGAGATGAAATCAGCTTTGTTAGCAGAAGAGTGACAGTTCAGAGTGCACCAGAGAAAGGGAGGGGAGGGGAGCAGAGAAATGAGGTTAGAGGGGTTGGAGGAGCAACAGCGGAGGGAGGGCAGAGGACGAGGACGGGAGGACAGAACAGGGATGTGAGAGACAGTCATAGCAGGACAAGCAAGACAAAAGGCACAGTAGGAGCAGTGGGGTGGAGGATACAGACCTGACTAGTAGATGGCTTCTTCCAGGCTGTTAGGTGTGGATCTATTCGACCAGTGTCTTAGCGCAGGCCTCCCCTTGCTGGACTCCCACAGCTAGACTCCCGGCTCTTTTGTTGAGGCTCTTCTGTTTGCTGGCGCTTCTTGCTGGCGCTAAAATAAGCTGCTTGAATAAATGTTGTTACACCTGCTTGGCAAAAGAACCAACTAAACTGTGTGGAAACCAATCAAATAGCAAAAATCAACTGCTAATCAATTTAGCCACTCACCTGGTACTAATCACACACAAACTCAGCCAATTCAAACACCACCTTACAATGTCACCAAATGTAGTAGTTACAATTACTAAAGCAGGAACTTATCTATCTGCCTCTCTCCCAGCGACTTTTCCCGCGGGGTCCCAGACTAAGCCGAATGGTCTCTTTGTACCTCCCCAGCCCCACGGGCCCAGCGACCCCGTGCGGGGTGCAAGTGGTCTGCCAAATGGTCCCTGGCACCTCCCCTGCGTGCACGGGCCCCAGCTACCAGCGTAGATTCCCAGAGGCTCCCAAAAGGTCTCTGGCACCTCCCCAGCAATGACAGGGCCCAGAGACACCGCTGGGTCCCAGTGGCTCTCAAATGGTCCCCTGGCACCTCCCACGCTCCATGGGTCCCAGCGACCGTGCATGGGGTCCCAGCAGCTCGTCAAATTGTCCCTGGCTCCTCCCCAGTGCTTGAGACAGGGCCCAGCAACCACACGCGGGTCCCAGCATCTCGCAAATGGTCCCTGGCACATCTCCAGTGCGCACGGGACACAGCGACTTTCTTGCGGGCTCCCAGCGTCTCGCAAAATAGTCCCTGGCACATCCCCAGTGCGCGCACGAGCCCCAGCGACTTCGTGGGGTCCCAGCAGTTTGCCAAATGGGCCCTGGCCGCTCCCAGCAGCAGCGTACAGGGACCAACGCCCCCGACGGGGTTCCAGCAGCTCTCCAAATGGGCCCTGGCACCTCCCCAGTGTCTTGACGGGCCCAGAGACCCCACGGGGTCCCAGCGGCTCGCCAAATGGTCTCATGCACCTCCCCAGCACGCCACGGTACCAGCAATCCGAGGGTCCCAATGGTTCGCCAAATAATCCCTGGAACCTCCAGCAGCACACGGGCCCCAGAGACCCAGCGGGGTTTGAGCGAATCGCCAAATGGTCCCTGGCACCTCCCCAGCATGCGCCGCGGGCCCAGCGACCTCACGCAGGGTCCCAGAGGTTCGCCAAATGATCCCTGGCACATCCCTCAGCGCGGGCACTGGTGCCAGCGACCCCGCCACGGGTCCCAGCTGCTCAACAAATGGTACCTGGAACCTCCTAGCGCCAAGACTGGTGCCAGCGACCCCGACTGCACGGGGTCCCAGCGGCTCAACAAAAGAGTCCCTGGCACCTCCCCTCAGCGTGCACAGGGCAGCGACCGTTCGAGAACAAAGAGGCTCGCCAAATGGTCCCTGGCCCCTCCCCAGCCGCACAGGGCCGAGTGACTCAGCGCAGGGTCCCAGAGGCTCGCCAAATGGTCCCTGGCACCTCCCCAGCGATCGCACGGGGCCCAGCGACCTCACGCAGGGTCCCAGAGGCTGGCAAATGGTCCCTGGCACCTCCCCATCATGAGCACTGACCGACTTTGCGTGGGGTCCATGCGGCTCGCCAAATGGTATCTGGCACATCACAGGCATGCAAGCGGGCACTAACGACTTTGAGTCGGGTCCCAGTGGCTCGAGAAATGGTCCCTGGTCCCCTCCCAGCCTTGCGATGGGACCCAACGACCCTGCCCGGGGTCCCAGCAGCATGCCAAATCTTCACTGGCCCTCTCCACCGCGCAAGCGGGGGCCAGCGACCCGTCTTGCGGGTCCAAGCGGCTCGCCAAATGGTCCCTGGCTCCTCCCAAGCGCTGAAAGCACGGCCCCAGCGACTTATTTCGGGGTCCCAGCAGCTCACCAAATAGTCCCTGGCCCCTCATCTCTGGCGACTGGGCCCCATGAGGTCCCGTGGGGTCACAGTGCTAATCAATGGTCCCTTCCTCCTCCCCAGCACGCGCATGGGACCAGCGACCCCCGCGGGGATCCAGAGGCTCGTAAATGGTCCCTGGCACATGCCCAGCGTGCACGGGTCTAAGAGACCCGCTTGGGGTCCGGTGGCTCAACAAATGGTCCTTCCTCCTCCCAGTGCGCGCATCGAGCCCAGCGACCCTGGGCGGTGTCCCAGTGGCTCGCCACATGGTGCCTGGCACCTCCCTGCCTTGCATGGGCCCCACGTCCCCACGCCTGGGTCCCAGCAGCTCGCCAAATGTTCCCCTGGTACCTCCCAGCGATGTACTGTGTCCAGCGACCCCCTGCGGGGTCTGGAGCTGCTCGCCAAACGGTCCCTGGCACCTCCCCAAGCGCATGAACAGGGCCACAGAGACCCCTTGCGGGGTCCCAGCTCGCCAAATGATCCCTGGCACCTCCCAGCATGCGCACGGGCCCCAGCGACTTCGTGTGGGGTTCCACGGCTCGCCAAATGGACCCTGGCACATCCCAGCGCACAGACGGGCCCCAGCGACTTCGCGCGGGTCCCAGCAGCTCATCAAATGGTATATGGCACATCCCCAGCATGCAAGCGGGCACCAGCGACTTTGCGGGGTCCCAGTGGCTCTAGAAATGGTCCCTGGTCCCTCCCCAGTGCACCTGGGACCCAACGACCCCTGTGCAGGGTCCCAGCGGCTCACCAAATGGTCCCTGGCCACTCTCCACTGCGCAAACTGGGGCCAGCGACCCAGTGCGGGGTCCAAGCTGCTCGCCAAATGTTCCCTGTCACCTCCTAGCACGCACGGGGCCCAGAAGAACCCGCACAGGGTCCCAGCAGCTCAGCCAAATGGTCCTTGGTACCTCCCCAGCGCACCGACTGGTCCCAGCAACCCCCAGGCGGGGTCCCAGCGGCTCGCCAAATGGTCCCTGGCACCTCCCCAGCTGCGCGACGGTGACCAGCAACCCCCAGACGTGGTCCCAGCTGCTCATCAAATGGTCCCTGGCACCTCACCAGCAGTGGCATGGGCTAGCGACCCGTCTGCAAGTGGGGTCCCAGCAGCTAGCCACGTGGTTCCTGGCTCCTACCCAGTCGCGCACAGGTCCCAGCAACCACGTGTGGGGCCTCTGCGGCTCGCCAAATGGTTCCTGGCCCCCTCCAAGGCACACCACAGGGGGCCCATCGCCCCTGTGCGGGTTCCCAGCGGCTCAACAAAGTCCCTGGCTCCCAAGGCGTGCACAGGGCAGCGACCGGTCGAGAACAAAGAGGCTCTCCAAATGGTCCCTGCCCCTCCCCAGCACGCACAGGGCCGAAAGTGACTCTGCGGAGGGTCCCAGAGGCTCGCAATGGTCCCTGGCACATCCCAGCGTACGACGGGCCAGAGACCCAGCAGGGTCCCAGAGGCTCGGCAAATGGTCCCTGGCACCTCCCCAGCAGCACTGATTCCCCAGCAACTCAATCACCAAATACCTGGCTCTTCCCAGGCGCAGAAGCACTGGGCCCAGCGACCCAGCTGGCTCCCATGCTTGCAAATGGTCCCTAATAAGCACATCCCAGCAGTGCAGACGGGTCTCACTACCTGCCAGCGATGGTCCCAGAGGCTCCGCCAAACGGTCCCTGACACCTACCCAGTGATCGCGACAGGTGACAGCAGCAGGCGTCCCAGCGGCTCTCAAATGGTCCCTGGCACCTCCCCATCTACTAACAGGGCCCAGCGACCCTGTTGTAGGGGGTCCCAGCTGCTCGCCAAATGGTTTTCTGGCACATCACCAGCACGCACATGTTTGGGGGCACCAGCACCATTTGGGTCCCAGTGGCTCCCCAAATGTTTAGGCATCTCCCAGCATGCGCACTGGGCACAGCGACATCATTCCTGGGGTCCCAGAGGTTCAGAATTGACCCTGGCACACATCCCAAGACGCACGGACCTAGGGACTTCAAGATCGGTTCCCATATTGTCTCCAAATGTTCCTGGCACCTACCCAGTGATAATACCGGCCCCAGTGACATGGAGGCGTCCCATACGCCAAATGGTCCCTGGCACCTTCGCACGCGACAGGCCCATACCCGCGCCGGGTCCCAGCGGCTCGCCAAATGGTTTTCTGGCACATCACTCAGCACGCACATTTCCATACCAGCAAACTTTCACGCACGGGGTCCCATAAGGCCCGCCAAATGGTCCCTGGCACTTCCAGCATGCACACCGACCCCAGCTACCAGGTGTGGAGTCCCAGCATCTATAAATTGTTCCTGGCCTCCATAGCGCACATCGGGGCCAGCGACCCCCATGGGTTCCCAGTGGCTTGCCAAAGAGTCCCTGGCACCTCCCCTCGCGTGCACAGGGCAGCGACTTCGTCGCGAGAACCAAGTGGCTCGCCAAATGGTCCCTGCCCCTCCACAAGCGTGCTCACTGAGCCCAGAGACTCGCAAATGGTCCCTGGCACCTCCCCAGCGCGCACTGGACCCAGCCACCTCACTCAGGGTCCCAGCTGCTCATCAAATGGTCCCTGGCACCTCACCAGCAATCGACGGGCCTCAGCGACCCCGTCGCGGAGTCCCAGCCGGCCAGCCAAGTGGTCCCTGGCTCCCCTCCCCAGTGCGCAAGCACAGGTCTCAGCAACCACGAGACGGAGACTCCCTGCGGCGCCAAATGTTTCCTGGCCCCTCCAAGAGCGACAAACGTGGGTCCCAGCAAACCCCCCGCGGGTTCCCAGTGGCTCGCCAAAGAGTCCCTGGCACCTCCAAGGCGTGCACAGGGCAGCGACTTCGTCACGAGAACCAAAGCGGCTCGCCAAATGGTCCCTAGCCCCTCCACAGCGTACTCACTGAGCCCAGAGACTTCGCCAAATGGTCCCTGGCACCTCCCCAGCCTTGGCGACTGGACCCAGCCACCTCCTCAGGGTCCCAGCTGCTCATCAAATGGTCCCTGGCACCTCACCAGCAGTCGCCACCCGGGCCTCCAGCGACCCCGCGGAGTCCCAGCAGCTAGCCAAGTGGTCCCTGGCTCCCTACCCAGTGCGCGCACAGGTCTCAGCAACCACGCGACGGAGACTCTGCGGCTCGCAAATGTTTCTTGGCCCCTCCGCAGCGCACAAACGTGGCCCAGCGACCCCGTGCTTGGGTTCCCAGTGGCTCGCCAAAGAGTCCCTGGCACCTCCCCCGGCGTGCACAGGGCAGCGACTGTGCGGCGAGAACCAAGCGGCTCGCCAAATGGTCCCTGGCCCCTCCACAGCGTGCTCACTGATCCCAGAGACTGCAAATGGTCCTGGCACCTCCCCCAAGCGCACTGGACCCAGCCACCTCACTCAGGGTCCCAGCTGCTCATCAAATGGTCCCCTGGCACCTCACCAGTAGTCGCGACGGGCCTCAGCGTGACCACGTGAGGAGTCCCAGCAGCTAGCAAGTGGTCCCTGGCTCACTATCCAGTGCGCCGCACAGGTCTCAGCAACCACGCACGAGCCTCTAAGCTCACAAATGTTTCCTGGCCCCTCCATGGCAAGACAAACGTGGCCCATGACCCGTATGGTTCCCAGTGGCTCGCAAAAGAGTCCCTGGCACCTCCCCAAGGCAGTGCACAGGGGCAGCGACTTCGCTCGAGAACAAAGAGCTCGCCAAATGGTCCCCTGGCCCCTCCCAGCATGCGCATGGGGACGAGTGACTCTGCCAGGGTCCCAGAGGCTCGTAAATGGTCCCTGGCACATCCCAGCACACATGGGGGCCCAGCGACCTCCACGCAGGGTCCCAGAGGCTCGGCAAATGGTCCCTGGCACATCCCAGCGCGGACGTGGCCCCACTACAGCGTGCCTGGTCCCAGTGGTTTCGCCAAACGGTCCCTGGCACCTACCCAGTGATCCCACGGGCCCCAGTGACCTCGAGCAGGGTCCCAGAGGCTCGCCAAATGGTCCCTGGCATATACCCAGCGGATGCATCGGCCCCAGCGACCTCAGCGGGGTGCCAGCTGGCTCGCCAAATGCTCCCTGGCACCTCCCAGCACGGGCACTGGGCCCAGCAACCCAGCTGGGGTCCCAGTGGCTCACCTGACCTCGAGCAGGGTCCCAGAGGCTCGCCAAATGGTCCCTGGCATATACCCAAGCGCATGCACGGCCCCAGCGACCTCGCGCGGGGTGCCAGATGGTTTCGGCCAAATGCTCCCTGGCACCTCCCAGCACGGGCACTGGGCCCAGCAACCCAGCTGGGTCCCAGTGGCTCACCAAAATTATTATTATTATTATTATTATTTATTTTTAGCAGGCGCCCTTATCCAGGGCGACTTACAATCGTAAGCAAATACATTTCAAGTGTTACAATACAAGTAATACAATAAGAGCAAAAATACAATAATTTTTTGTTCAAGTGTGACAAACCACAATTCAATAATACAGCAGATAATAGTGATAGTTACATCAGGATATGATTAAATACAAAATACTACAGGTTAAACACTTGGCAGATTACAGTATTCTGAAGTACAGGATTAAATGCAGTAAAATAGGGGGCAGATAAGAGCAAAATAAAGCACATTTAAATGAAGGGTGATAGTGTCCCAGGATACAAACAGAGGAGTTCTACAGGTGCTGTTTGAAGAGGTGAGTCTTAAGGAGGCGCCGGAATGTGGTCAGGGACTGGGCAGTCCTGACATCTGTAGGAAGGTCATTCCACCACTGCGGAGCAAGGGTGGAGAAGGAGCGGGCTCTGGAGGCAGGGGAGCGTAACGGAGGTAGAGCCAGTCTTCTAGTGCAGGCGGAGGCGGAGAGGTCGAAAGGGGGTGTAGGTAGAGATGAGGGTCTGGAGGTAGCTGGGTGCAGTCTGGTCAAGGCATCTGTAGGCTAGTACAAGAGTCTTGAACTGGATGCGGCGGTGATCGGGAGCCAGTGGAGGCCAGCGGAGTAGTGAGATGGCGATGGGCTAAGCGAGACAGAGTAAATATATTGAATAATACATTTCTAAAAACACATGGACAATATTTTAAAAAATATGTTTAAGCAAATACATTGTAAATATATTTTCCATATGATGAAAATGGGCCAATTTTGTAATATGTTAAATATATTTTATATAACGTTACATACATAATACATATATTTTTCCATATATTTTATCATTCCCAAAGACTATGAGTTTAACATGAATAATATGTTTACAAAAAATATATTTAAAATATATATTTTTAGTATGGGCAGCGGCTCACCAAATGGTCCCTGGCACCTCCCAGCACGAGCACAGGGGCCCACCGACCCAAGACGGGGTCCCAGTGGCTTCGCCAAATGGTAACTGGCTCCTCCCCAGCACAAGCACGAGCCCCAGCGACCCCGCGGGGGGTCCCAGCAGCTCGGGCAAATGGTCCCAGGCACCTATATACATGCACGCACAGGGCCCAGCTACCACG
>JAHFZB010000612.1:14722-36500 GCA_036884735.1 Huso huso
CAGGGACCATTTGCGAGCCGCTGGGACCCCTGCCGTGCCACTGGGGACGTGGTTGCTGGGCCCTGTCGTGCACTGGGCTGGGGAGCCAGGGACCAGTTGGTGAGCCGCTGGGACCCGCACAGGGGTCGCTGGGTCCCATGCACGCTTTGGGAGGTGCCAGGTACCATTTGGTGAGCCGCTGGGACCCCGCAAAAAATCGCTGGGCCCCGTGCCATCACTGGGGATGTGCCAGGGACCATTTGGCGAGTCACTGGGAACCTGCGAGATCGCTGAGGCCCGTGCTCGCTGGGGAGGTGCCAGGGACAGTTTGGTGAGCCGCTGGGACCCCAGCGCAGGATCGCTGGGCCTCATGCTCGTGCCTGAGAGGGTGCCAGGTATCATTTGGTGAGCCGCTGGGACCCCGCAAGAAATCGCTGGGGCCCGTGCCCGCGCTGGGGATGTGCCAGGGACCATTTGGCGAGCCTCTGGGACACTGCGCGAGGTCGCTGTGGCATGTGTGATCGCTGGGGAGGGGCCAGGGACCATTTGGCGAGCCGCTGGGACCCTGCAGGGTCTCTGGGGCCGGTGTGCACGCTGGGGAGGTGCCAGGGATCATTTGGCGCTGGGCCTCGCTGGGCCCCATGTGCTGGGGTGCTGGGGATGAGCCAGGTACCATTTGGCGGGCGCTGGGACCCCGCTAGAAATCGCTGGGGCCCGTGCATGCGCTGGGGATGTGCCAGGGACCATGCTGGGACCCTGCGAGGATTGCTGGCGGCCGTGCATGCGCTGGGAGGTTCAGGGACCATTTCGTGAGCCGCTGGGACCCCTGGGTGGAGCCGCTGGGCCCCGTCTGGCGCTGGGGATGAGCCAGGTACCATTTGGCTGGGACGCTGGGACCCCTCGCAAAGTTGCTGGTGCCTGTGCCCGCGCTGGGGATTTGCCAGGGACCATTTACGAGCTCCTGGGACCCTTGGCGTGGTTGCTGTGACCTGTGTGCGTGCTGGGTAGTAGCCAGGGACCATTTGGCGAGCCTCTGGGACCCCCACAGTGTTGCTGGGGACCATACAGCGTGCTGGTAAGGTTTCAGGGACCATTTGGCGAGCCTCTGGGTTGCGGTGTAGCTGGGGAAGTGATTGCGCTTGGGAGGTACCAGGGACCATTTGGCAAACCGCTCGGGTTCCGAGCATGGTGTCTGGGGCGGTGTGCATGCTGGGGAGGTGCCAGGGATCATTTGGGAGCCGCTGGGATCCCAGCGGGATGCTGGACCTCTTGCACACGCTGGGAGGTGCCAGGGACCATTTGGTGAGCTGGGAACCCTCATTAAAATCGCTGGGGGTGCCCCGCTGGGGAGGTGCCAGGGACCATTTGGCGAGCCTCTGGGAAGCTGCTGTGAGGTCGCTGGGCACAGGGACCGTGCACGTGCTGGGGGGTGCCAGGGACCATTTGGGGAGGTGCTGGGCCCATTTGTGGGGTCTCTGGGCCCAGTGCGTGCGCTGGGGAGGTGCCAGGGATCATTGGCGAGCCGCTGGGACCCCACTCGAAGTTGCTGGGGCCTGTGCCCGCTGGGCATGTGCCAGGGACCATTTGGTGAGCCTCTGGGACTGTGTGAGGTCACTGGGCCCAGTGTGTGTGCTTGGGAAGTACCAGGGACCATTTGGCGAGCCTCTGGGACCCCACAGTGTTGCTGGGATCGATGGGGTCGTGCTGAGGTGAGTTTCAGGGACCATTTGGTGGGCCTCTGGGGCAGGGTCAAGGGACCATTTTGGAGCTGCTGGGACCCCTTACGTGGTTTGCTGGGCCTGGCAGTGTGCACTGGCTGAGGAGCCAGGGACCATTTGGTGAGCCACTGGGACCCCTTGCACCACAGGGTGCCAGGGACCCATGTTCGCTTGGGAGGTGCCAGGGAAACGTGCGAGGTGCAGGGACCCATTTGGGGGTCGCTGAGCCCGTGCGCATGCTGGGGATGAGCCAGGTACCATTTGGCGAGACGCTGGGACCCCTCGTAAAAGTCGCTGGCTGGGCCGTTGTGCGCGCTGGGGAGGTTCCAGGGACCATTTCGTGAGCCGCTGGGACCCGCGTGGGTCGCTGGGTCAGTCGTCAGCTGGGGAGGTGCCAGGGACCATTTGGTGAGCCGCTGGGAACCTGCATGAGATCGCTGGGGCCCGTCCATGCGCTGGGGAGGTGTCAGGGACCATTTGCGAGCTGCTGGGACCCCGCGGCGTGGTTGCTGGGCACTGTGCCTGCACTGGGTATGAGCCAGGGACAATTTGACGAGCCGCTTGGACCCGTGCGGGGTCGCAGAGCCCGTGGGCGCACTGGGAAGAGCCAGGTACCATTTGGTGAGCCGCTGGGACCCCGCTAGAAATCGCTGGGGCTGCAGGCATGCGCTGGGGATGCCAGGGACCATTTGCCGAGCCACTGGGACCCTGCGCGGGATTGCTGGCGGCCGTGCATGCGCTGGCGAGGTTCCAGGGACCATTTCGTGAGCCGCTGGGACCCCGTGTGGAGTCGCTGGGTCCAGTGCGTCCGCTGGGGAGGTGCCAGGGACCATTCGGGCGAGCCACTGGGACCTCGCGACGGGGTCGCTGGGCCCTGTCTTGGCGCAGTGGATGGGCCAGGTACTATTTGGCGAGGCTCTGGGTCACTGCGCGAGGTCACTGGGCCCAGTGTGTGTGCTTGGGAGGTACCAGGGACCATTTGCGAGACGCTGGGACCCCTCAACTTTGCTGGGGCCCGTGCTCGCGCGCTAGGGATGTGCCATGGACCATTTGCGAGCTGCTGGGACCCGTGCGTGGTTGCTGGGCACTGTGCACATGCTGCTAAGCTGCCAGGGACCATTTTGCGACCGGTGGGGCCTCGCTGGGTCGCTGGGCTCAATGCGCCCACAGGGGAGGGTCAAGGGACCATTTAGCCAGCCAGCTGGGTCACGTGCCCACGCTGGGGATGAGCCAGGTACCATTTGGCGAGGCAGCTGGGACCTTGCACAGAAGTCGCTGGGGCCAGTGCACAGCTGTGGAGGAGCCAGGTACCATTTGGTGAGCCGCTGGGACCCCGCTAGATGTGCTGAGGCTCGATCATTTGGGGATGTGCCAGAGACCATTTGGAGCTGCTGGCAACCCTCATAAGTCGCTGGGGCCTGTGCCTGCGCTGGGGATGTGCCAGGGACCATTTGCGAGCTGCTGGGAATCCGTGCGTGGTTGCTGAGCCTTGCGCGCTGGTAGGAGCCAGGGACCATTTGGCGAACCGCTGGGACCCCTTGCGGGGTCGCTGGGGCCCGTGCGCGTGCTGGTAAGGTGCCAGGGACCATTCGGCGAGCCACTGGGACTCTGTGCGGGGTCAATGGGCCCCGTGCGCACACTGGGGAGGTGCCAGGGACCATTCGGCGAGCTGTTTGGACCCTGTGCGAAGTCGATGGGGTCCATGCGCACTCTGGGGATGTGCCAGGGACCATTTGCGAGCCGCTGGGACCACACGCGTGGTAGCTGGGCCCTGTGCGTGCGCTGGATAGGTGCCTGGGACCATTTGCCGAGCTGCTGGGACCCTGCTGCAGGGGTCGCTGGGGCTCGTGCTTGTGCTGGGGAGGAGCCAGTTACCATTTGGCGAGCCACTGGGACCCCGTGCGGGGTCGGTGGGCCCTGTGCGCGTGCTGGGGAGGTGCCAGGGACCATTTGGTGAGCCGCTGCCCATACTAAAAATATATATATTTTAAATATATTTTTGTAAACATATTATTCATGTTAAACTCATAGTCTTTGGGAATGATAAAATATATGGAAAAATATATGTATTATGTATGTAACGTTATATAAAATATATTTAACATATTACAAAATTGGCCCATTTTCATCATATGGAAAATATATTTACAATGTATTTGCTTAAACATATTTTAAAATATTGTCCATGTGTTTTTTAGAAATGTATTATTCAATATATTTACTCTCTGTCTCGCTTCGCCCACGCTACTCCACTACTCCGCTCGCTTCACTGGCTCCCGATCACCGCTCGCATCCAGTTCAAGACTCTTGTACTAGCCTACAGATGCCTTGACCAGACTGCACCCAGCTACCTCCAGACCCTCATCTCTACCTACACCCCCACTCGACCTCTCCGCTCCGCCTGCACTAGAAGACTGGCTCTACCTCCGTTACGCTCCCCTGCCTCCAGAGCCCGCTCCTTCTCCACCCTTGCTCCGCAGTGGTGGAATGACCTTCCTACAGATGTCAGGACTGCCCAGTCCCTGACCACATTCCGGCGCCTCCTTAAGACTCACCTCTTCAAACAGCACCTGTAGAACTCCTCTGTTTGTATCCTGGGACACTATCACCCTTCATTTAAATGTGCTTTATTTTGCTCTTATCTGCCCCCTATTTTACTGCATTTAATCCTGTACTTCAGAATACTGTAATCTGCCAAGTGTTTAACCTGTAGTATTTTGTATTTAATCATATCCTGATGTAACTATCACTATTTAATCATATCCTGATGTAACGATCACTATTATCTGCTGTATTATTGAATTGTGGTTTGTCACACTTGAACAAAAATTATTGTATTTCTTGCTCTTATTGTATTACTTGTATTGTAACACTTGAAATGTATTTTCTTACGATTGTAAGTCGCCCTGGATAAGGGCGTCTGCTAAGAAATAAATAATAATAATAATAATAATAATTTGGTGAGCCACTGGGACCCCGCGCTGGGTTGCTGGGGCCCAGTGCCCGTGCTGCTGGGAGGTGCCAGGAGCATTTGGCAAGTCGCTGGGAACCTGCAGAGATCGCTGAGGCCCGTGCATGCGCTGGGAGGTACCAGGGACAGTTTGGCTAGCCTCTGGGACCCTGCGCAGGGTCGCTGGGGCACGTGTGATCGCTGGGAGGGGCCAGGGACCATTTGGCGAGCCGCTGGGACCCCGCGCAGGGTCTCTGGGGCCGGTGTGCATGCTGGGGATGAGCCAGGTACCATTTGGCGAGACGCTGGGACCCCTCGCACAGTCGATGGCGGCCGTGCATGCGCTGGGGAGGTGCCAGGGACCATTCAGCGAGCCCACTGGGACCCCCTGCGCAAGGTCGCTGGGGCACGTATGATCGCTGGGGAGGGCCAGGGACCATTCGGCGAGCCGCTGGGACCCTGCGCGCAGGGTCTCTGGGGCCGGTGTGAATGCTGGGGAGGTGCCAGGGATCATTTGGCGAGCCGCTGGGACCCCGCATGTGGGGTCAGGGCTGAGCCCCGGACCGCAGTTTGGGCTGGGGATGAGCCAGGTACCATTTGGCGGGAGGGCTGGGACGTCTCGCAAAGTCGCTTGTGGCCGTGCATGCGCTGGGGAGGTTCCAGGGACCATTTCGTGAGCCGCTGGGACCCCGCGTGGAGTCGCTGGGTCCAGTGCTGGGGAGGGCCAGGGCTGTGGACGGGCCAGGTACTCCATTTGGCGAGCCTCTGGGTCACTGCGCTGCTGGGTCACTGGACAGTTGCTGTGCACTGCGCTTGGGAGGTACCAGGGACCATTTGACGAGGCGCTGGGACCCCTCACAAAGTCGCTGGGGCCCGTGCCCGCAGGCAAGGGATGTGTCATGGACCATTTGCGAGCTGCTGGGACCCTTGCGTGGTTGCTGGGCACTGTGCACGTGCTGGTAAGGTGCCAGGGACCATTTTGTGACCCAGTGGGACCTTGCGTGGGGTCGCTGGGCTCAGTGTGGGCCCACAGGGGAGGGTCAAGGGACCATTTAGCCAGCCGCTGGGACTCTGCTTGGGTTGCTGTGGCCTGTGCACGTGCTGGTAAGGTGCCAGAGACCATTTGGCGAGCTGCTGGGACACCAGCGTGGTTGCTGGGACCTGGGCGCTGGGTAGGAGCCAGGGACTATTTGGCGAGCCGCTGGGACCCCTGCAGGGGTCGCTGGGAACCCGTCGCATGCTGGTAAGGTGCCAGGGACCATTTGGCGAGCCACTGGGACCCCTTGGCGGGGTCACTGGGTCACGTGCCCATGCTGGGATGAGCCAGGTACCATTTGGCGAGATGCTGGGACCCTGCTAGAAATCGCTGGGACCCCGTGCTGCGTGGTTGCTGGGACCTGTGCGGCTGGAAGTGCGAGCCAGGGACAATGGGGATGTGCCAGGGCAGTTTGGACCCTGGGACCCGCGGGTCGCAGAGCCCCGTGCACACTCTGGGGAGGAGCCAGGTACCATTTGGTGAGACGCTGGGACCCGCTAGGAAATCGCTGGGCCCGTGCATGCGCTGGGGATGTGCCAGGGACCATTTGCCGAGCCACTGGGACCCTGCGCGGGATTGCTGGCGGCGCATGCATCGCTGGGGAGGTTCAGGGACCATTTCGTGAGCCGCTGGGACCCGTGTGGAGTCGCTGGGTCCAGTCGTCCGCTGGGGAGGTGCCAGGGACCATTCGGCGAGCCACTGGGACCTCGTGACGGGTCGCAGGGGCCCTGTCTGGGATGGCGCAGTGGATGGGCCAGGTACTATTTGGCGAGGCTCTGGGTCACTGGGCGCGAGGTCACTGGGCCCAGTGTGTGTGCTTGGGAGGTACCAGGGACCATTTGGCGAGACGCTGGGACCCCTCACAACGTTGCTGGGGCCCGTGCTCGCGCTAGGGATGTGCCATGGACCATTTGCGAGCTGCTGGGACCCGTGCGTGGTTGCTGGGCACTGTGCACGTGCTGCTAAGCTGCCAGCGACCATTTTGCGACCAGTGGGACCTCATTGGGGTCGCTGGGCTCAATGCGCCCACAGGGGAGGGTCAAGGGACCATTTAGCCAGCCAGCTGGGTCACATGTGCATGTGCTGGGATGAGCCAGGTACCATTTGGTGAGCCGCTGGGACCCCGCTAGAAATCGCTGAGGACCTGGCGTGCTGGGGATGTGCCAGAGACCATTTGGCGAGCTGCTGGCAACCCTCGCGAAGTCGCTGGGGCCTGTGCCCGCGCTGGGGATGTGCCAGGGACCATTTGCGAGCTGCTGGGAATCCGTGCGTGGTTGCTGAGCCTTGTGGATGAGCCAGGCTGAGTGGGAGCCAGGGACCATTTGGCGAACCGCTGGGACCCCTGGACCACGGGGTCACTGGGGGAGCCATTTGCGTGCTGGTAAGGTGCCAGGGACCATTCCAGGGCGAGTCACTGGGACTCTGTGGGGTCAATGGGCCCCGTGCGCACACTGGGGAGGTGCCAGGGACCATTGGGGAGGGCCAGGGCTGTTTGGACCCTGTCGAAGTCGATGGGGTCCCGCACTCTGGGGATGTGCCAGGGACCATTTTGCGAGACGCTGGGACCCACAGCGTGGTAGCTGGGCCCTGTGCGTGCGCTGGATAGGTGCCTGGGACCATTTGCCGAGCTGCTGGGACCCCGTGGTTGCACTGGGGTCGCTGGGGCTCGTGGGCTTGTGCTGGGGAGGAGCCATTTACCATTTGGCGAGCCACTGGGACCCCTTGGGGTCGGTGGGCCCTGTGCTCGTGCTGGGAGGTGCCAGGGACCATTTGGTGAGCCACTGCCCATACTAAAAATATATATTTTAAATATATTTTTGTAAACATATTATTCATGTTAAACTCATAGTCTTTGGGAATGATAAAATATATGGAAAAATATATGTATTATGTATGTAACGTTATATAAAATATATTTAACATATTACAAAATTGGCCCATTTTCATCATATGGAAAATATATTTACAATGTATTTGCTTAAACATATTTTAAAATATTGTCCATGTGTTTTTTAGAAATGTATTATTCAATATATTTACTCTCTGTCTCGCTTCGCCCACGCTACTCCACTACTCCGCTCGCTCCACTGGCTCCCGATCACCGCTCGCATCCAGTTCAAGACTCTTGTACTAGCCTACAGATGCCTTGACCAGACTGCACCCAGCTACCTCCAGACCCTCATCTCTACCTACACCCCACTGACCTCTCCGCTCCGCCTGCACTAGAAGACTGGCTCTACCTCCGTTCGCTCCCCTGCCTCCAGAGCCCGCTCCTCTCCACCCTTGCTCCGCAGTGGTGGAATGACCTTCCTACAGATGTCAGGACTGCCCAGTCCCTGACCACATTCAGCGCCTCCTTAAGACTCACCTCTTCAAACAGCACCTGTAGAACTCCTCTGTTTGTATCCTGGGACACTATCACCCTTCATTTAAATGTGCTTTATTTTGCTCTTATCTGCCCCCTATTTTACTGCATTTAATCCTGTACTTCAGAATACTGTAATCTGCCAAGTGTTTAACCTGTAGTATTTTGTATTTAATCATATCCTGATGTAACTATCACTATTATCTGCTGTATTATTGAATTGTGGTTTGTCACACTTGAACAAAAATTATTGTATTTCTTGCTCTTATTGTATTACTTGTATTGTAACACTTGAAATGTATTTTCTTACGATTGTAAGTCGCCCTGGATAAGGCGTCTGCTAGAAATAAATAATAATAATAATAATAATAATTTGGTGAGCCACTGGGACCCAGCTGGGTTGCTGGGCCCAGTGCCCGTGCTGGGAGGTGCCAGGGAGCATTTGGCGAGCCATCTGGCACCCAGCGAGGTCGCTGGGGCCCGTGCATGCGCTGGGTATATGCCAGGGACCATTTGGCGAGCCTCTGGGACCCTGCTCGAGGTCAGGTGAGCCACTGGGACCCCGCGCTGGGTTGCTGGGCCCAGTGCCCGTGCTGGGGAGGTGCCAGGGAGCATTTGGCGAGCCAGCTGGCACCCTTGCGAGGTCGCTGGGGCCCGTGCATTCGCTGGGTATATGCCAGGGACCATTTGGCGAGCCTCTGGGACCCTGCTCGAGGTCACTGGGGCCCGTGGGATCACTGGGTAGGTGCCAGGGACCGTTTGGCGAGCCACTGGGACAAGGCACGCGGTAGTGGGGCCCGTCCGGCGGCGCTGGGATGTGCCAGGGACCATTTGCCGAGCCTCTGGGACCCTGCGTGAGGTCGCTGGGCCCCATGCGTGTGCTGGGATGTGCCAGGGACCATTTGCGAGCCTCTGGGACCCTGCGCAGAGTCACTCGTCCCTATGCGCATGCTGGGGAGGGGCCAGGGACCATTTGGCGAGGCTCTTTGTTCTCGAACGAAGTCGCTGCCCTGTGCACGCGAGGGGGAGGTGCCAGGGACTCTTTGGCAAGCCACTGGGAACCCGCGCGGGGTCGCTGGGCCACGTTTGTGCGCTGCGGAGGGGCCAGGAAACATTTGCGAGCCGCAGAGGCTCGTGCGTGGTTGCTGAGACCTGTGCGGCGCACTGGGTAGGAGCCAGGGACCACTTGGCTAGCTGCTGGGACTCCATGCGTGGTCGCTGAGGCCCGTGCGACTGCTGGTGAGGTGCCAGGGACCATTTGATGAGCAGCTGGGACCCTGAGTGAGGTGGCTGGGTCCAGTGCGCGCGCTGGGGAGGTGCCAGGGACCATTTGCGAGTCTCTGGGCTCAGTGAGCACGCTGTGGAGGGGCCAGGGACCATTTGGCGAGCCGCTTGGTTCTCGCACGAAGTCGCTGCCCTGTGCACGCCGAGGGGAGGTGCCAGGGACTCTTTGGCGAGCCACTGGGAACCCGCGCACGGGTCGCTGGGCCACGTTTGTGCGCTGCGGAGGGGCCAGGAAACATTTGCGAGCCACAGAGTCTCCGTGCGTGGTTGCTTAGACCTGTGCGCGCACTGGGTGGGAGCCAGGGACCACTTGGCTAGCTGCTGGGACTCCGCACGGGTCGCTGAGGCCCGATGCGACTGCTGGTGAGGTGCCAGGGACCATTTGATGAGCAGCTGGGACCCTGAGTGAGGTGGCTGGGTCCAGTGCGCTGGGGAGGTGCCAGGGACCATTTGCGAGTCTCTGGGCTCAGTGAGCACGCTGTGGAGGGGCCAGGGACCATTTGGCGAGCAGCTGGTTCTCGCCGCGAAGTCGCTGCCCTGTGCCGCGAGGGGAGGTGCCAGGGACTCTTTGGCAAGCCACTGGGAACCCACGCGGGGTCGCTGGGCCCCGTGTGTGCGCTGCGGAGGGGCCAGGGACAATTTGCAGATGCTGGGACTCACCTGGTAGCTGGGGTCGGTGTGCATGCTGGGGAGGTGCCAGGGACCATTTGGCGAGCCGCTGGGACCCGTGCGTGGTTGCTGGTGCACGAGCATGTGGGTGCTGGTGATGTGCCAGAAACCATTTGGCGAGCCGCTGGGACCCCACGCGGGGTCGCTGGGCCCTGTGCGTGCGATGGGGAGGTGCCAGGGACCATTTGGCGAGCCGCTGGGACGCCTCGCGATGTCACTGGGGCCCGTGCGATCACTGGGTAGGTGCCAGGGAACATTTGGAGAGCCGCTGGGAACCCGTGCGAAGTCCCTAGGGTCGTCTTGGCGTGCTGGGGATGTGCCAGGGTCAATTTGCGAACCGCTGGGACCCCAGCGATGTCGCTGTGCCCAGTGCGCATGCTGGGAGATGCCTGGGAACATTTGGGGAGCCACTGGGACCCTGGCGTGGTTGCTGGTGCCCGAGCATGTGCGTGCTGGTGATGTGCCAGAAACCATTTGGCGAGCCGCTGGGACCCTGCACGGGGTCGCTGGGCCCTGTTCGTGCGATGGGGAGGTGCCAGGGACCATTTGGAGAGCCGCTGGGACGCCTCGCGATGTCACTGGGGCCCGTGCGATCACTGGGTAGGTGTCAGGGACCGTTTGGCGAGCCTCTGGGACCATCGCGCGGTAGTGGACCCACGTCTTGGCTGGGATGTACCAGGGACCATTTGCAAGCCGCTGGGAGCCCAGCTGGGTCGCTGGGCCCAGTGCTTGCACGCTGGGGAGGAGCCAGGTACAATTTGATGAGTTGCTGGGGTCAGTGCTCGCGATGGGGAGGTGCCAGGGACCATTTGCCGAGCCTCTGGGACCCCTGCGTGGTCGCTGGGCCCGTGCGTGCGCTGGGATGTGCCAGGGACCATTTGCGAGCCTCTGGGACCCTCGGCGGAGTCACTCGGCCCTGTCTTGGCGTGCTGGGGAGGGGCCAGGGACCATTTGGAAACCTCTTTGTTCTCGACCCGAAGTCGCTGCCCTGTGCACGCGAGGGGGAGGTGCCAGGGACTCTTTGTTGAGCCGCTGGGAACCCGCACAGGGGCGATGGGCCCCGTGTGTGCGCTGCGGAGGGGCCAGGAACCATTTGCGAGCCGCAGAGGCCCCTGCGTGGTTGCTGGGACCTGTGCGCACTGGGTAGGAGCCAGGGACCACTTGGCTGGCTGCTGGGACCCCTTGCAGGGGTCGCTGGGCCCGATGCCACTGCTGGTGAGGTGCCAGGGACCATTTGATGAGCAGCTGGGACCACGTCTTGGGGTTGCTGGTCACCGTGCGTGGCGCTGGGGAGGTGCCAGGGACCATTTGGCGAGCCGCTGGGACCCCGCCTGGGGTTGCTGGGACCAGTCGGTGCGCTGGGGAGGTACCAAGGACCATTTGGCGAGCTGCTGGGACCCTGTCTGGGTTCGCTGGGCCCGTGTGCGTGCTGGGGAGGTGACAGGGAACATTTGGTGAGCCGCTGAGACCCAGCGTGGGGTAGTTGGACCCTGTGCACATGCTGGGGAGGGCCATGGACCATTCTGAGCCGCTGGGACCTCCAGCGTGGTTGCTGGGCCCAGTCCACGAGCTGGGGAGGTGCCAGGGACCATTTGGCCAGCCGCTGGGACCCTGCGGGGGGGCGCTGGAGCCCCTGCACTCGCTGGTGAGGTGCCAGGGACCATTTGGCAAGCCGCTGGCACCTCCCATGAAGTCGCTGGGGTCGTGCGCTCTGGGGAAGTGCCAGGGACCATTTGTGAGCTGCTGGGACCCAGCGGCGTGGTTGCTGGGCCCTGTCTTGCGCGTATTCCTGGGGGGGGGCCAGGGACCATTTGGAGAGCCACTGGGATCCCTGCAGGTCGCTAGGCCCCTTTAAATATATTTGCTGGGAGGAGCCAGGGACCATTTGGAAAAGCCATTGGGGCCCTAGGGTTTGGGTCGCTGGTACCTGTGGCGTGCTGGGGAGGTGCATGAGACCAGGGACCATGAGCTGCTGGGACCCCAATGGGGTCAGTTGGGCCATATTTTGCATGTGCTGGGAGGGGCCAGGGTCCATTTGGCAAGCTGCTGGGACCCCAGGGAAATGGGTCGCTGGGACCCAGGGAGCACTTGGGAGGTGCCATGGGACCATTTGGCAAGCCACTGGAACCTGCCGGGTCTCTGGGCCCTGTGCGCGTGCTGGGAGGTGCCAGCGACCTTTTGGGGAGCCGCTGGGAATCTACAGTAGCTGGGGCCCGTAATTTCTGGGAAGTTGCCAGGGATCTTTAAGCAGCTGGTACCCCGCATGGGGTCGATGGGCCCGTCTTGGCGCTCTGCTGGGGAGGAGCCAGGTACCATTTGGCAAGCCGCTTGCTGCCCCCCAACTGGGTCGCTGGCCCCAGTTTGACCAGTGGACATTGGCCAGGGACCATTTGGTGACGCTGGGACCCTGCGCGGAGGGTCAATTGGGTCCCAGGTGCGCACTGGGGAGGGACCAGGGACCATTTCTAGTAAAACCACTGGGACCCTGGATTCGCTGGTGCCCTTTTTTTGCATGCTGGGGATGTGCCATATACCATTTGATGAGCTGCTGGGACCCGCGCGAAGTCTGCTGGGGCCCGTTTTGGCGCTGGGGATGTGCCAGGGTCCATTTGGCGAGCCGTGGGAACCCCACACGAAGTCGCTGGGGCCCGTGCGCATGCTGGGGAGGTGCCAGGGATCATTTGGCGAGCCGCTGGGACCCCCGCAAAGGGGTCTCTGTGGCCCTGTTCCGCGCTGGGGAGGTGCCAGGGACCGTTTGGCGAGCCGCTGGGACCCCGCAAGGGGTCGCTGGACACAGTACATCGCTGGGGAGGTACCAGGGAACATTTGGCGAGCTGCTGGGACCCAGCGTGGGGGCGTTGGGCCCCATCTTGGCGCTTGGGAGGTGCCAGGCACCATGTGGCGAGCCACTGGGACACCGCCCAGGGTCGCTGGGCTCCGTGGAGCGCACTGGGGAGGAGGAAGGGACCATTTGCTGAGCCACTGGGACCCCAAGCGGGTCTCTGGGACCCCGATGCACGCTGGGGCATGTGCCAGGGACCATTTGGCAAGCCTCTGGATCCATGCGCGGGGTCGCTGGTCCCATCCTTGGGCGTGCTGGGGAGGAGGAAGGGACCATTGATTAGCCGCTGTGACCCCCTGGCCGTGCTGGGGTAGCTGGGCCCAGTGCGTCGCAGATGAGGGGCCAGGGACTATTTGGTGAGCCGCTGGGACCCCGTGCGAAAGTCGCTGGGGCCTGTGCTCGCTCTGGGAGGAGGCAGGGACCATTTGGCGAGCCGCTTGGACCCCCGTTGGGGTCGCTGGCCTTTTATTTTGCGCGGTGGAGGGGCCAGTGAAGATTTGGCATGCTGCTGGGACCCGGGCAGGGTCGTTGGGTCCCATGGTGCGCGCTGGGGAGGGACCAGGGACCATTTCTGGAGCCACTGGGACCCGACTCAAAGTCGCTGGTGCCCGTTTGCATGCCTGTGATGTGCCAGATACCATTTGGCGAGCCGCATGGACCCCACGCAAAGTCGGTCCCCCCCAGTGCTCGCGATGGGGAGGTGCCAGGGACCATTTGCCGAGCCTCTGGGACCCTGCGTGAGGTCGCTGGGCCCCGTGCGTGCGCTGGGATGTGCCAGGGACCATTTGCGAGCCTCTGGGACCCGCAAGGAGTCACTCGGCCCTGTCTTGGCGTGCTGGGGAGGGGCCAGGGACCATTTGGCGAGCCTCTTTGTTCCCGAGCACGGTCGCTGCCCTGTGCCATTGAGGGGAGGTGCCAGGGACTCTTTGTTGAGCTGCTGGGACCCCAGGCTTGGGGTCTATCTGGCACCAGTCTGCTGCTAAGGGAGGTTCCAGGTACCATTTGTTGAGCCACTGGGACCCGTCCTTGGGGTCGCTGGGCTCCAGTGCCCGCTGGGGATGTGCCAGGGATCATTTGGCTGAGCCTCTGGGACCCCTGGCGAGGTCGCTGGGCCCTTTTGTGCTGCTGGGGAGGTGCCAGGGACCATTTGGCGATTCACCTCAAACCCTGCGTGGGTCTCTGGGGCCCTGCCTCTGTGAAATCCTGGGGAGGTTCAGGGACCTATTTGGCGAACCATTGGGACCTCTGTCCCCTGGGACCCCGGATTGCTCCCCCCCGTGGCGTGCTGGGGAGGTGCATGAGACCATTTGGCGACGCTGGGACCCAGCTGCCCCAGGGTCTCTGGGCCCCGTCTCTTCCACTGGGGAGGTGCCAGGGCCCATTTGGAGAGCTGCTGGAACCCCGTGCGGGGTCGTTGGTCCCTGTCCCTCCGTTGCGCGCTGGGGAGAGGGCCAGGGCCCATTTGGCAAACTGCTGGGACCCCTGCAGAAGTCGCAAACCCTCCCATCTTGCCCCTCTGACTCTGGGGATGTGCCAGGGACCATTTTGCGAGCGCTGGGAGCCCAGCTCAAAGTCGCTGTGGCCCGTTTGCATCTTCCACTGGAGATGTGCCAGGGACCATTTGCGAGATGCTGGGACCCCACGTGTGGTTGCTGGGCCCTACCCTTGCGCGACTGGGAGGAGCCAGGGACAATTTGACGAGCTGCTGGGACCCCATGCACGGTCGCTGGGACCCATCTCGTCTGGCGTGGGAGGTGCCAGGGACCATTTGCGAGCCACTGGGACCCCGCGCGGTGTCTCTGGGCCCCGTTCGCTTGCTGGGGAGGTGCCAGAGACCTTTGGGGAGCCTCTGGGACCTGGGGATCTCTGGTAGCTGGGGCCCGTGTCCACGCTGGGGAGGTGCCAGGGACCATTTGGCAGACCACTGGGACCCCCTTGGGTCGCTGGGCCCGTGGTCAGCGCTTGGGAGGTACAAGGGACCATTCGGCACCCGCTGGGACCCCTCGCAATGGTCGCTCATACCATTTCTACGCTGTGTGCGCAGGGGAGGTGCCAGGGACCATTTGGCAAACCACTTGGACCCAGCGGGGTCGCTGGGGGCCTGTCTTGCGGCGCTGGGGATGTGCCAGGGACCATTTGGCGAACACCTGGACCCCGCGCCAAAGTCGCTGGGGCACGTGTGCCAGGATTTGCCAGGGACCATTAGGCGAGCCTTTGGGAACCTGTACAAGGTATCTGGGGCAGTGTGTGCGCTGGTGAGGTGCCAGGGACCGTTTGGCGATCCTCTGGGACCTTATGCAGGTCGCTGGGGCCCGTGTGATCCCAAGGGAGGTGCCAGGGACCATTTGGCGAGCCGCCCACGGTTCCCGCGCAGGGGGCGCTGGGCCTGCGCTGGGGAGGTGCCAGGGAACATTTGGCGATCCGCTGGGACCCCGCGAAGTCAATGGGGTCCGTGCACACTCTGGGGATGTGCCAGGGACCAGTGCGAGCCGCTGGGACCACACGGCGTGGTAGCTGGGCCCTGTGCGTGCGCTGGATTGGTGCCAGGGACCATTTGCCAAGCTGCTGGGACCCATGGGGGTTGCTGGGCACGTGCTTGTCCTGGGGAGGTGCCAGTTACCATTTTGCGAGCCACTGGGACCCGTGCGGGGTCGGTGGACCCTGTGCACACGCCTGGAGGTGCCAGGGACCATTTGGCAAGCCGCTGGGTTCTCGCGTCTGCGGTTGTTGGGCCCAGTGAGCGCGCTGGGGAGGTGCCAGGGACATTTTGGGAGCCGCTGGGACCCCTTGACGGGGTCGCTGGGGCCCATGCATGTGCTATGAAGGTGCCTGGGTCCATTTTGGCAAGCAGATGGGACCCGTGTGGGGTCGCTGGGGCCCCGGCACGCACGCTGGGGAGGCACCAGGGACGGAATACCTAGCTGCTGGGTCCCGCATGGGGTCGCTAGTGTCCGTGCATGCCCTGGGAGGTGCCAGGGATGTTTGGCGATTGCTGGTACCCCACATAAAGTCGCTGTAGCCTGTGTGCATGCTGGGAGTTGCCAGAGACCATTTGGCGAGCAGCTGGGACCCGGTGCAGGGTCTCTGGGACCCATGCTACGCACTGGGAGGTGCCAGGGATGGATTGGCCTTTTGCTGGGACCCAACTAGAAGTCACTGGGGCCCATGCCCGTGCGGGGGAGGTGCCAGGGACCATTTGGCAAGCTGCTCAGAATCTAAACCTCAGGTCTCTGGGGCCCGTGTGAGCACTTGGGAGGTGGAAGGACCATTTGTCTAGCAGCTGGGACCCGTGCCTTTGCCTCGCTGGGGCCCGTGCGTGCGTTGGGGAGCCGCCAGGGATAGTTTGGTGAGCCGCTGGGACCCTCTCAAGGTCGCAGGATCCAGTGTGCACGCTGGGGAGGTGACAGGGACCGTTTGGCGAGCCGCTGGTACCCCACGTGTGAAGTCGAGAGGGGACGCGTGCGTGTGCTGGGTATATGCCAGGGTCCATTTGACGAGCCGCTGGTGACCCCGCGTGGTGTCGCTGGGCCCATTGTTCTGCCCCGCCCTCTGGGGAGGTGCTGGGGACAGTTTGGTGAGCTCCTATGACCCCGCGTGGTTGCTTGGTCCTGACTGTCCAATGGGTATGTGCCAGGGACCATTTGGCGAGCCTCTGGGATCCTGCCTCTCGGGGTCGCTGGGGCCCAGTTGCGTGCTTGGTAGGTGCCAGGGACAACTTGGCGAACCGCTCCGGACCCAGCGCAGGGGCGCTGGGTCCACCCCTCTGTTGCTGGGAGGTGCCAGGGATCATTTGGCTCTTTTGCTGGGACCCCAAGGCGTCAGTGGGCTCCTGGGGTTTGGGGCTGGGGATGTGCCAGGGACCGCTCTCTCTCCCCGCTGGGACCCGACACTGCTCTCTCTCCCCTCCCCTGTGCGTGCTTTGGAGGTGCCAGGGACTTTGCTACCTCCACCCTGGTCCTGGGGGCTGGGGTCGCTGGGGTCCGTGTGGCGCATTGGGAGCTGCCAGGGATAGTTTCGAGCTGGGCGAGCCCCTGTGTCCCCTGTGCAAGGTCGCAGGGTCCAGTGCTGCTAGGGAGGTGACAGGGACCGTGTAGCGAGCCGCTGGGACTGGCCGGTGTCGCTGTGCCCAGTGCGCTGCTGGGAGGTGACAGGGACCATTTGGCGAGCTGCTGGGACCCGGGCGGGGTCGCTGGGGCTTTTGCACCTGCTGGGGATGTGCCAGGGACCATTTATCTCCGCTGAGACCCCAGTAGGGTCTCTGGGCCTAAAATCTCAGATATCCACACTGGGGAGGTGCCAGGGCCCATTTGGAGAGCTGCTGGAACCCCCTTGGGGTCGTTGGTCCCTGTACGCCGCTGGGGGAGCGGCCAGGGCCCATTTGGCAAACTGCTGGGACCCCCCACGAAGTCGCTGGGGCTCGTGTCACTCCCGCACTGGGGATGTGCCAGGGACTATTTGCGAGGCGCTGGGAGCCCTTCAAAAAGTCGCTGTCCCCCCACTGGAGATGTGCCAGGGACCATTTGCGAGATGCTGGGACCCGGCGTGTGGTTGCTGGGCCCTGTGGCGCACTGGGGAGGAGCCAGGGACAATTTGACGAGCTGCTGCTGGGACCCCATGCACGGTCGCTGGGACCCATCTCTGGCGTGGGAGGTGCCAGGGACCATTTGGAGAGCCACTGGGACCTCTGCTTGGTGTCTCTGGACCCCTCTGTTGCCTTTGCTGGGGAGGTGCCAGAGACCTTTTGGGGAGCCTCTGGGAATCTACGGCTTGGTAGCTGGGGCCCTGTGCACCTCAGGGGAGGTGCCAGGGACCATTTGGTGGACCACTTGGACCCCCCTCGGGGTCCGCTGGGCCAGTCTTGGGAGGCTTCTCTCTCTACAAGAGACCATGGGCCCCCGCTGGGACCCTATGGTTAAAGTCGCATTTCTATGCTGATGCTCAGCGCAGGGGAGGTGCCAGGGACCATTTGGCAAACCACTTGGACCCCGCGCGGGGTCGCTGGGGCCTGTGCGCGCGCTGGGGATGTGCCAGGGACCATTTGGCGAGACACCTGGACCCCGCGCAAAGTCGCTGGGGCACGTGTGCGCTGGGGATTTGCCAGGGACCATTAGGCGAGCCTCTGTGAACCTGTACAAGGTATCTGGGGCGAGTGTGTGCGCTGGTGAGGTGCCAGGGACCGTTTGGCGATCCTCTGGGACCTTATGCGAGGTCGCTGGGGCCCGTGTGATCCCAAGGGAGGTGCCAGGGACCATTTGGCGAGCCGCACGGTTCCAGAAGCAGGGGCGCTGGGCCCCTGCGCTGGGGAGGTGCCAGGGAACATTTGGCGATCCGCTGGGACCCCCGCGAAGTCAATGGGGTCCGTGCACACTCTGGGGATGTGCCAGGGACCAATTGCGAGCCGCTGGGACCACACGCGTGGTAGCTGGGCCCTGTGCGTGCGCTGGATTGGTGCCAGGGACCATTTGCCAAGCTGCTGGGACCCCGCACGGGGTTGCTGGGGCACGTGCTTGTCCTGGGGAGGTGCCAGTTACCATTTTGCGAGCCACTGGGACCCCGTGCGGGGTCGGTGGACCCTGTGCGCACGCCATGGAGGTGCCAGGGACCATTTGGCAAGCCGCTGGGTTCTCGCGTGCGGTTGTTGGGCCCAGTGGAGCGCTGGGGAGGTGCCAGGGACATTTTGGGGGGCCGCTGGGACCCCTTGACGGGTCGCTGGGGCCCATGCATGTGCTATGAAGGTGCCTGGGTCCATTTTGGCAAGCAGATGGGACCCCGTGTGGGGTCGCTGGGGCCCGAACGCACGCTGGGGAGGCACCAGGGACGGAATACCTAGCTGCTGGGTCCCCGCATGGGGTCGCTAGTGTCCGTGCATGCCCTGGGGAGGTGCCAGGGACGTTTGGCGAGCCGCTGGTACCCCACGCAAAGTCGCTGTAGCCTGTGTGCATGCTGGGGAGTTGCCAGAGACCATTTGGCGAGCAGCTGGGACCCGGTGCAGGGTCTCTGGGACCCATGCACGCACTGGGGAGGTGCCAGGGATGGATTGGCGAGCCGCTGGGACCCAACGCGAAGTCACTGGGGCCCGTGCACGTGCCGGGGGAGGTGCCAGGGACCATTTGGCAAGCTGCTCAGAATCCGCGCGAGGTCTCTGGGGCCCGTGTGAGCACTTGGGAGGTGCCAAGGACCATTTGTCGAGCAGCTGGGACCCCGTGCGGGGTCGCTGGGGCCCGTGCGTGCGTTGGGGAGCCGCCAGGGATAGTTTGGTGAGCCGCTGGGACCCTGCGCAAGGTCGCAGGATCCAGTGTGCACGCTGGGGAGGTGACAGGGACCGTTTGGCGAGCCGCTGGTACCCCACGTGAAGTCGCAGGGACGCGTGCGTGTGCTGGGTATATGCCAGGGTCCATTTGACGAGCCGCTGTGACCCCGCGTGGTGTCGCTGGGCCCGTCTGTGGCGCTGGGGAGGTGCTAGGGACAGTTTGGTGAGCCGCTATGACCCAACGCGTGGTTGCTTGGTCCTGTGCGCGCAATGGGTATGTGCCAGGGACCATTTGGCGAGCCTCTGGGATCCTGCACGGGGTCGCTGGGGCCCAGTTGCGTGCTTGGTAGGTGCCAGGGACAACTTGGCGAACCGCCGGACCCAGCGCAGGGGCGCTGGGTCCAGGCGCTTGCTGGAGAGGTGCCAGGGATCATTTGGCGAGCTGCTGGGGACGGCGTCAGTGGGTTTTGGGGCGCTGGGGATGTGCCAGGGACCGCTTGGCGATCCGCTGGGACCCGACACTGCCTCGCTTTGCCCTGTGTGCGTGCTGTGGAGGTGCCAGGGACTTTTGAGTGCCGCTGGTACCCGGCGGGGTCGCTGGGGTCCGTCTTGGCGCATTGGGGAGCTGCCAGGGATAGTTTGGCGAGCCCCTCGTACCCTGTGCAAGGTCGCGGGGTCCAGTGCGCTAGGGAGGTGACAGGGACCGTGTGGAAGCCGCTGGGACCCCGGCGGTGTCGCTGTGCCCAGTCCAGGCGTGCTGGGGAGGTGACAGGGACCATTTGGCGAGCTGCTGGGACCCGGGCTGGGTCGCTGGGGCTTTTGCACCTGCTGGGGATGTGCCAGGGGACCATTTGCAAGCCCGCTGGGACCCCGGCGGTGTCGCTGTGCCCAGTGCGTGCACTGGGTAGGTGCCAGGGACCATTTGGCGAGCTGCTGGGACCCCGCGCGGCGTCGGCGGGGATTGGGAGCATGCTGGGGAGGTGCCAGGGACCGTTTGGCGATCCGCTGGGACCCCACACTGCGTCGCTTTGCCCTGTGTGCGTGCTGTGGAGGTGCCAGGGACTGTTTGGCATGCCGCTGGTGCCCCGCGCGGGGTCGCTGGGACAAGTGCGCATACCGGGGGAGGTGCCAGGGACCATTTAGCAAGCCGCTCGGAACCTGCACTTGGTCTCTGGGGCCCGTGTGCGTGCTGGGGAGGTGCCAGAGACCATTTGTCGAGCCGCTGGGACCATGCGGGGTTGCTGGAGCCAGTGCGTGTGCTTGTGAGGTGCCAGGAACCATTTGTTGAACAGCTGGGACCCTGTGTGGGGTCGCTGGGGCCCGTGTGCGCATTGGGGACCCGCCAGGGATAGTTTGGCGAGCCCCTCGGACCCTGTGCAAGGTCGCTAGGGCCCGTGAGCGTGCTAGGTATGTGACAGGGACCATTTGTGAGCCGCTGGGACCCCATGCGTGGTTGCTTGGCCCTGTGTGCGCGCTGGGTAGGTGCCAGGGACCATTTGGCGAGCCTCTGGGAACCCGCACAGGGTCGTTGGGTCCAGGGCGCTCTCTGGGGATGTGCCAGGGACGACGGCGAACCGCTGGGAACCTGCGCGGTGTCGCTGTGCCCAGTCTTGCATGCTGGGGAGGTGCCAGGGACCATTTGGAGAGCTGCTGGAACCCTGCACGGGTCGCTGGGCCCTGTGTGCTTGATGGGGAGGAGCCAGGTACCATTTGGCGAGCCGCTGGGACCCCGCGCGAAGTCGCTGGGGCCCGTGCGTGGCTTTTGGATGTGCCAGGGACCATTTGGTGAGCCTCTGGGACCCTCGCGAAGGTCACTGGACCCCGTGTGCTCGCTGGGGAGGTGCCAGGGACTATTTGGCGAGCCGCTGGGACTCCGTACAGGGTCGCTGGGGCCCGTGCGGATGCTGGTGAGGTGCCAGGGACCATTTGGTGAGCCTCTGGGACTCTGCGCGAAGTCGCTGGGGCCCGTGCGTGCGCTGGGGATGTGCCAGGGACCATTCGGCGAGCCACTGGGACCCCGAGCGATGTCGCTGGGACCTGTGTGCGCTGGGGGAGGTGCCAGGGACCATTTGCGAGCCTCTGGGACCCTGCGAAAGGTCACTGGACCGCGTGTGCTCGCTGGGGAGGTGCCAGGGACCATTTGGCGAGCCGCTGGGACCCGTGCGGGGTCGCTGCGGCCCGTGCGCGTGCTGGTGAGGTGCCAGGGACCATTTGGCGATCCTCTGGGACCCTGCATGAGGTCGCTGGGCCCTGTGCGCTGGGGGATGTGCCAGGGACCATTTGGTGAGCCTCTGGGACCCTGCGAAGGTCACTGGACCCCGTGCGCTTCGCTGGGGAGGTGCCAGGGACTATTTGGCGAGCCAGCTGGGACTCCGTGCAGGGTCGTTTGGGGCCGTGCGCATGCTGGTGAGGTGCCAGGGACCATTTGGTGAGCCTCTGGGACTCTGCCCTGAAGTCGCTGGGGCCCGTGTGCGTGCGCTGGGGATGTGCCAGGGACCATTCGGCGAGCCACTGGGACCCCGCGCGATGTTGCTGGGACCTGTGTGCGCTGGGGAGGTGCCAGGGACCAATTAGCGAGCCTCTGGGACCCTGCGAAAGGTCACTGGACCGCGTGTGCTCGCTGGGGAGGTGCCAGGGACTATTTGGCGAGCCGCTGGGACCCCGTGCGGGGTCGCTGCGGCCCGT
>JAHFZB010000613.1:0-35885 GCA_036884735.1 Huso huso
GTGCGCTTGCTGAGAGGTGCCAGGGACCGTTGGCGAGCCGCTGGGACCACTATGCGGGGTGGCTGGGGCCCGTGAGGCATGCCTGGGAGGTGCCAGGGACAGGTTGGCGAGCGCTGGGACAACCTGTAGTGCTTGGGATCTGTGTGCATGCTGAGATTGGGCAGGGACCATTCAGTGTGGCACTTCCGGCGGATCCTCTTGTGGCGGGGTCTGTGGGCCGATGCTGCGTGAGGAGGTGCCAGGACCATTTGGCGAGCCGCTGGGATCCTGACAGTGGTCGTTTGGGCCCATCTCGTGTGCTGAGGGAAGTGCTAAGGGACCATTTGGCGATCCTCGGACCCGTGCAGGGTCTCTGGGGCCGATCTTTCGCTGGGGAGGGTCATGGACCATCTGGCGAGCCGCTGGAGCGCCGTCTTGGTGCTGTGGCCCATGTGTGTGCCGGGATGTGCCAGGGACCATTTGTGACAGTTGGGATCCAGCATGAGGTCACTGAGACCTGTGCGGCTTGCTGAGGGAGAGTGCCAGGAGGACTTGGCATGCTGCTGGGACCCTGCCGGGGAGTTGCTAGCACCGTTGTGCGTGCTGGGTAGGTGCCAGGACCGTTTGCAGAGCAGCTGGCAAAACTCTTGAAGTCGCTGGTACGTGCGCATGCTGAGGGAGGGGCCAGGTATCATTTGGCTTGCGCTTGGACCACAGCATGGTCGCTGGGCCCGTCTTGTACGTGCTGGGAGGGCCATGGAACGCTATGGCGACTGTTGGGACCCGTGCAGTTACTGCAGGGCCAATGCGCGCTGGGGTATCCCAGGGACTATGCGAGCAGCTGGATCCCTAAGCTGGTCAGCTGGGCCACTGTGCGTGCTGGGGAGGTAGCAGGGATCGTTTGGCGAATCGTGGGACCCGCACGTGATCGCTGGGCCCGTGCGCATGCTGGGGAGAGGCCAGGTATCATTTGGCTTGCCGCTTGGACCTGTGTGGTCGCCTGGGCCCGATGCGTGCTGGGATGTGCCAGGGACCATTTGGCGATAGTTGATCCCCAGCGAATTTGCTAGACGGCGCTTGCTGGGGTGCCAAAGGGAACCCATTTGACCAGACGCTGGGACCCTGTGTGGGGTAAGCTGGGCCCAATGGCGTCTTTGGCTGAGGGAGGTGCCACCGAGACCATTTTAGAGCCGAGGGACCCGTGCAGTGTGGCTGGGAGAACCCCGCGCATGCTGGGGAATGAGCCGAGGGACCGTTTGGCGAGCTCCCGGACCTGATGCCAGGGTCTCTGGGCTTTGCATGCTGGTGAGGTGCCAGGGACAGCTTGGGGTGCGCTGGGCCCCCATGTGGGTCACTGGGGCCATGCAGGATCGTTTGGGAGGGCCGAGGGACTGTTTGCGTGGTCGTTCGACCCCGCCGTCGGAGGTCTCTGGGGTCCGTCACGCATACTGGGGGTGCTGGGGACAGTTTGTGAGCCACTGGGACCCGATGCAGGGTGTCGCTGGTGAACGTGCATGCTGGGGAAGTGCCAGGGACCATTTGGCTGCTTTGCTGGGACCCGTGGTGGGTGGGAGCCCGTCTTGGCGTCTTTCGCGGAGGTGCCAGGGGACCATTTGGCGGCAGCTGGGACCCCACCGGGAGGTCACTGGACCTTATCGCGTGCTGGGGAGGTGCCAGGGACCATTTGGCGTGCTTTGGGACCCCTGGCGCAGGGGTCTCTGGGGCCACGATTTGGCTTACTGGGAGGTGCCAGGGACCATTTGTCGAGCTGTTGGGACCCCGTGCGTGTTGCTGGGGCCATAGTTGGCGCTGGGGACATGTGCCAGGGACCATTGAGGCGCTTGGATCCGCTGGGGTCTCTGGGCCCACTGCTGTGCTGGGGATGTCCCAGCCGACCATGGCGATCGCTGGGACCCCGAGTGGTGCTGGAGCCGGTCGCATGCCGGGAGGTGCCAGGGACCATTTCACCGTTTCGGTCCCCGCAATTGTGTTGGGCGCGAGGGAGCAGCTGGGGAGGTGCAGTGATCATTTGGAAGCTGGGACCTGCGATGCTGGGCCTGTAACCATTTGGGGATGGGCCAGAACCATTTGGCGAGGTGCTGGGACCCAGCGCAAGATCGCACTGGGCCCTCGTGCGGCTGGGGATGTGCCAGGGATCGTTTGGCGAGCCGCTGGGACCCCGCGGGTCCCCTGGGGCCTGTGCTGCGTGCTGTGGAGGTGCCAGGGACCATTTGGTGTGACTTTCAGGACCCAGCGTGGTCTCTGGGGCCTGTCGCATGCTGGGAGGTGCCAGGGAGAGTTTTTTGCGTGGGGCTGGGACCCTGCCGAGGGGATGCTGGGGCCCTTCGTGTGCTGGGGTAGGGGCCAGGACCATTTGGCAGAGCACTTCGGACCCCAGCGGAGGGACTGTGGGCCCTGTATCGCGTGCTGGGGAGGAGCCAGGGATCCTTTTGGCGAGCCGCTTGGACCCAGCGTGTTGTCGCTGGGCCCGTGCAGCCAATGGGGAGGTGCCGGGACCATTTGGTGAGCGTTCGGACCCCAGCGCAGGGGTCTGTGGGGGCCCCCCCTGCTGGGAGGTGCCAGGGAGAGTTTGGCGGCCGCTGGGACCCCGCAGTGGGGCCCATCGCGTGTGTGCTGAGGAGGTGCCAGGGACCATTTGGAGCTGTGGGCTCCAGACTGCATGGTCTCTGAGCCTGTGCGGTCGTGGGGAGGTGCCTGGAACGGTCGCAGGACCCCTGCCACAATGCTGGGGCCCATTTGGGCTGGGTAGGTGGAGGACCGTTTGAGGCCCTGGTGGCCCATGCAGTGGATGGGCCAGGGACCATTTGGGGAGGAGCCTCATTGGGATCCGGCGCCTTGGGGTCTCTGTGCCCCGTCACGTGTGCTGGGGAGGTGCCAGGGACCATTCAGTGATCTCCAGACCCTGCACGGTGTCTGGGGACCACGGCGTGCCTAGGCAGGAGGTGCCAGGGATCATTTGGCGAGCGCTGGGATCCCGCAAGTGGTCGCTGTAAGTGAATCGTGCTGCGCTGGGGAGGTGCCAGGGACCATTTGGCGATCTTCTTCTGGGGATCGCAGGGTTTGCCCTGGGGCCCGGGCTTCGCTGAGGGGAGGGCCATGGACCATATGGCGAGCTGTTGGGACCCGTTGAGAGATTGGCCTGTGGCCCATGCAGCTGGGGATGTAATAAAGGGACCATATGCGAGCCGCTGGGTCCCCTTGGCGTGTCGCTGGGCCCACTGTGCGTGCTGGGGAGGTAGCAGGGATCGTTTGGCGACTCGCTGGGACCCCGGCGTGGTAAGCTGGGGGCCATTCGCGTGCTCGGGGATGTGCCAGGACCATTGGGCGAGATGTTGGGAGCCAGCAGGGTGCAGGGGCCCCTCTTGGCGTGCTGGGGAGGTGCCAGGGATCGTTGGCGAGCAGCTGGGACCCCACACGATTAGCGCTCTGGCCTGTAAAAGCGTGCTCGCGGAGGCGCCAGGGACCATTGTGAGCATTCGGACCCATTTAGGGTCTCTGGGGACCCGTTAGGTGTGCTGGGAGGTGCCAGGGACCATTTGGCGATCCTTCGGACCCAGCGCAGGGTCTCTGGGGCCCGTGCTTGCGCTGGGGACATGCCAGGGGACCATTTGGCGATCAGCTGGGACTCGTGGCGGTTGCTGGGGCCCATGCTGCCGCTGGGATGTCCCAGGGACCATTTTGCGAGGCAGCAGGGGTCCTCCGGGGGGGTCGCTGGGGCCGTGCTTCCGCTGTGCACGTGCCAGGGACCATTTAAGGGATCAGGGGTACCCCGCACTGGGTCGCTGGGGCTGCAGGCGGAACAGTGGAGGTGCCAGGGACCATTTGGCCGGGCCACCCCGGAACCTGCGGGGTCACTGGGGCCCATTAAGGCGCTGGGAGGGGCCAGGGGACCATTTGGTGAGTATTTGGGATCCGGAGGATGCTGCTGCCCCGCGCTTGCTTGCGGAGGTGCCAGGACCATTTGGCCGAGCCATATTGGGGTTGCAGGCCCACTGCGCGTGCTGGGAGGTTGCAGGGATCGTTTGGTGACTCCGCTGGGACCCGGCGCGATGCTCGGGATGTGCCAGGGACCATTTGGCGAGCAGTTTGGGATCCCGCAGCGGTGCTCGCGGCCCCGCGCTTTGCTGGGGATGCCAGGGACCATTTGACGATCAGCAGGTACCCACTGGGTGGCTGGGGCCACGCGCATGCTGAGGGAGGTGCCAGTGACCGTTTGTGAGCCACTGGGACCCGTGCAGTGTGGCTGGTGAGCGTCTTGGCAGCTGAGGGAGGTGCCAGGGACTGTTTGTGAGCTGCTGGGACCTGATGCGGGTTTGCTGGGCCCTGCACATGCTGGGGAGGTGCCAGGGACAGTTTGCGTGCAGCTGGGACCCTTGTGAGGGTCACTGGGGCCCATGCGTCACGTGGGGGAGGGGCCAGGGACCGTTTTGGCGAGCAGCCTCGACCCTGCTGGAGGTTGCTGGGGATCGTATGCATACTGGGTAGTGCCGGGACAGTTTGGCAAGCGCCACTGGGACCCGTGCAGTGTCGCTGGTGAGCGTCGTATGCTGGGAAGTGCCAGGGACCATTTGGCGTACTGCTGGTATACCGCCGCATTGAAGCTGCGGCCGATGCGGATGCTTTCGCGGAGGGCGCCAGGGACCATTTGAGCCGCCCAGACCCCGCGGGGTCACTGGGGCCTATCGTCGCTGGGGCGGGCCAGGACTACCGCGGGCAGTCGGCTGGGCCGGTGCCGTGCTACATAGGTGCCAGAGACCGTTTGGTGTGCCATTTCGGATCGGAGCGTGGTCGATGGGCCCATCGCATACTGGGGAGGTGGCAGGGACCATTTGGCGAGCGCTTCGGACCCACAGCATGGGGTCTCTGGGGCCAGTGCTTGCTGGGGACATACCAGTGACCATTAAGCGATCGCTGAAGTCCTGGTGCTGGGAGCCCAGACCATGCTGGGGATGTCCCAGGGACCATTTGCGGCTGGGGTCCCCACAGTGGTCGCAGGACGATGCTAGCGCTGGGGAGGTGCAGGACCCCAGGCGAAGTCGCCGCGGCCGCATGCCGCATGGGCGGAGGTACCAAGGACGCCATTTGGGGAACGCCAGGACCATTTGGGGAGGCGCCGGACTGCCGTCACTGGTCACTGCGCCATCGCGTCGCTATGGATAACCAGGACCATTGGCGCTCGCTGGGACCAGGCCCGTCGTCGCTGGGCCCGTCTGCGATGCTGCGTAGTGCCAGAAACCATTTGGTGTGCCGCTTCGGATCAGCGCATAGTCGATGGGGCCGATGTAGCGTGCTGCTAGAGCACCAGGGACCATTTGGTGGGGCCGCCCAGAACCCGCAGGGTCACAGAACTGTCGTGTGCTGGGGTAGGGCCGGGGACCATTTGGCGGCCGCTTCGGACCCCTTGAGGAGGAGGACTCTGGGGGCCCGTGCGTGCTGTGCTGATCATTTGGAGCCAGCTTGGACCCATTTGGCGAGCCCTGTCGTGTGCTGGGGAGGTGCCAGGGATGGCGGGGCCGCTGGGGACCCTAGCTCCCGGCCGTGCTGCTTGGGGTGCCAAGGACCATTTGGCGAGCCGCTCAGGCAGACCCCATGGTCTCTGAGGCCAGCGCATGTTGGGGGAGCCAGGGAGGTACTGGGGCCCCTGGGACCCGCCAGGGGATGGGGCCACTAGCTGGCTGGGTAGGTGCCATAGTTTGCAGAGCAGCTGGGACCCCAGTCACAATGGCCATGGGTGGCGCATGCTGGGGAGGAGCCAGGATCATTGGCGCTTGGACCAGCGTGTTGCCTGGGCCCGTGCAGCATGTGCTGGGGAGGTGCCAGGGACCCAGTGAGCCGCCGGTCCCTGGGTGGGGTCTGTGGGGCCCATGCTGGGAGGGAGGTGCCAGGGATCATTTGGCGAGCGCTTGGACCCCGCGTGTTGTCGCTGGGCCCTGCCTGGGGAGGTGCCAGGGGAGCATTTGGCCCTTCGGACCCCGGGGCTGGGTAGGTGGGGCCACGGGACTTGGCGTTGCGGAGGCGCCAGGGACCATTGGCGGGCCACCCGGAAGTGGTCACTGGGGCCCATGCGGCGCTGGGGAGGGGCCAGGGACCATTTGGTGAGCTGTTGGGATCCGCGGGGATGCTGCTGCCCTCGTGTTGCAGGGAAGGTGCCAGGGACCATTCAGTGACAGTTGCCCAGACCTTCACCCGGTGTGCTGGGGGGTGCCGAGGATGGATTTGGCATTCGCTGGGACCGGTGCAGGATCATTTGCCCAGGAACCATTGGCGAGCAGTTGGGATCCCGCAGCGGGGTGCTGCGACCCATGCATTTGCTGGGAAGGAGCCAGGGACCATTTGGTGACGCCTGGACCCTGCGAGCAGGGTCCCTGGGGCCCGTCGCGTGCTGGGGAGGTGCCAGTGACCATTTGGTGAGCCTGCTGGGACCCGTGCAGTGTTGCTGTGGCCCATCGTGGCGCTGGGGATGTGCCAGGGACCATTTGAAGGCGTGCTGTTGGGACCACCATGTGGTCAAGCTGACCCCACGTGTGGCGTGCTGGGAGGTAACAGAGGACCGTTTGGCGGGCAGGCTTCGCTGGGACTGGGGCCCCGGCGTGGGGGGCTGGAGCCAGGGACCATGCTGTTGGGACCCACGGCGGATGGGCCAGGGACCATAGGTGCCAGATGTTGGGTGCCCGGATCGGCGTGGTGATGGAACCCCGTGCGATATTGGGAGGTGCCAGGGACCATTTGGCGAGCGCGCCGGACCCACACGATTAGCTCTAGGGGCCTGTAAAAGCGTGGGGACATACCAGGGACCATTAGGCGATCCGCTGGGACTCCGTCGCAGGGTGCTGGGGCCCGTTAGGCGCTGGGAATGTCCTAGGGACCATTTGGCGATCCGCTCAGCGGACCCAGCGCAGGGTCTCTGGGGCCCGTGCTTGCGCTTGGGACATGCCAGGGACCATTAGGTGATCCGCTGGACTCCGCAGCGGTGCTGGGGCCCATCACGCTGGGGATGTCCCAGGGACCATTTACAGCCGCTCGGTCCCCCACGGGGTCGCGCTGGGGCCCGTGCTTCGCTTTGCACGTGCGGGACCATTTAGGATCCGCAGGTACCCCCGCACTGGGTAAGCTGGGAGCCCGTCGCGGCGTAATTAGCGAGAGTGCCAGGACCATTTGGCGGGCCACCGGAACCTGCGGGGGTCACTGGGGCCGTGCGTGAAGGGGCCAGGGACCAGGGACCATTTGGTGAGCTGTTGGGATCCGGCAGGGATGCTGCTGCCCTAAGCTTTGCTGCGGAAGTGCCAGGGACCATTGAGGCAGGTGTGTGGGTTGCTGGGCCTGCGGCGTGCTGGGAGGTTGCAGGGATCGTTTGGTGACTCGCTGGGACCTGGGCGCATGCTCGGGATATTACCAGGGACCATTTGGCGAGCAGTTGGGATCCCGCGCGGAGATGCCCTGCGGCCCCTGGGCTTGCTGGGGATGTGCCAGGGACCATTTTGATCATCAGGTACCCGCACTGGGTAGCTGGGGCCCGTCGCATGCTCAGGAGGTGTAGTGAGCGTTTTTGTGAGCCACTGGGACCCGTGCAGTGTCGCTGGTGAGCGTCTTGGCGCCTAAGGGGAGGTGCCGAGGGACTGTTTACGAGCTGCTGGGACCTGATCGCGGGTTTTTACTGTTGTGTGCATGCTGGGGAGGTGCCAGGGACAGTTTTGGTGCAGCTGGGACCCATGGCTGGGTCACTGGGGCCCATCGTCGTCTTGAGGGAGGGCCAGGGACTTTCGTTTAGCGAGCCGCCTCGACCCTGCCGAGGAGGAGGTTGCTGGGGGCGTCTGGCGTACTGGGTGATGTAGGGACAGATTTGGCGAGCCACTGGGACCCGTGCAGTGTCACTGGTGAGCGTCGCGTGCTGGGAAGTGCCAGGGACCATTTGGCGTGCTGCTGGTATACCGCATGTGAAATTAAAGCTGCGGCCGATCGCAGGCGTGCCGCCCAGACCCAGCGGGGTCACTGGGGCCTATCGTCGCGCTTGGGGGAGGGCCAGGGACCATTTGGCAGTCGCTGGGCCACGTGCGTGCTGCATAGGTGCCAGAGACCGTTTGGTGTGCCGCCGGATCGTAGCGCGTCGATGGGGCCCGTGGCGCATTCTGGGGAGGTGGCAGGGACCATTTGGCGAGCCGCCGGACCCACCGCGGGGTCTCTGGGGCCAGTGCTTGGCGCTGAGGGACATGCCAGTGACCATTAGGCGATCCGCTGGGAGTCCGTCTTGGGGTTGCTGGGGCCCCATCGCATGCTGAGGGATGTCCCAGGGACCATTTGCCGATGCCTTTCGGTCCCCACGGGGGGGTCACTGGGGACGATGTTATGCGCTGGGAGGTGCAGGACCCCGATGTGGTCGCCTTGGCCCGTGCGCAGCGCGGAGGTGCCAAGGGACCATTTGGGGGCACGCCCGGACCATTTGGGGGGGCGCCGGACAGAAGGTCACTGGGCCCATCGCGCTGGGGGGATGGGCCAGGGACCATTTGGCGAGCCGCTGGGACCCGGGCACGGGCTGTGCACGTGCTCGCGTAGGTGCCAGAGACCATTTGGTGTGCCGCTCGATCCAAGCGCATGGTCGATGGGGCCCGTCTTGGCGATGCTATTGAGGCACCAGGACCATTGGGTGGGGACGCCCAGAACCCACAGCGGGGTCACTGGGGCCCCTCGTGTGCAGGGGGCAGGGGCCAGGGACCATTGTGGCTCCTTCCGGACCCAGCGGAGGGACTCTGGGGGCCGATGCTGCTGTAAGGAGGAGCCAGGGATCATTTGGCGAGCAGCTTGGACCCAGCGTGGGGGAGCTGGGCCCTGTCGTGCTGGGGAGGTGCCAGGGGTTTGGCCAGGGACCATTTGCTCAACCTGTAAGCCTCTCAGGGACCCCGCTCAGACCCAGCATGGTCTCTGAGGCCTGTCGCATGTTGGGAAGGAGCCGGGAGATTTTTCGTGCGCTGGGACCCTGCCGAGGATGCTGGGCCCCTTCTTGGGCTGGGTAGGTGCCAGGGACCATTTGCAGAACCGCTGGTAACCCAGCGGAAGTGCAGCTTCAGCCCGTCTTTTATGCTGGGAGGGCAGGATCATTTGCAGCGCTTGGACCCAGCGTGTTGTCGCTGGGCCGATGCATGTGCTGGGGAGGCCAGGGACCATTCAGTGAACCCTTCCTGGGACCCTAGGTGGGGTCTGTGGGGCCCGTCGCGGCCTCAGGGAGGTGCCAGGGATCATTTGGCGAGGCCGCTTGGACCCAGCGTGTTGTTAAGCTGGGCTAAGTGCATGTGCTGGGGAGGTGCCAGGGAGCATTTGGCGATCCTTCGGACCCGTGCAGGAATTAAGCTGGGAACCCGTCTTGGCGTGTCGCGGGCGCCAGGGACCATTTGTGAGACCACCGGAACCTCGCGAGTCACTGGGGCCCATCGTCGTGGCTGGGGAGGGAGCCAGGACCATTTGGTGGAAACTGTTGGGATCGGCGCGGATGCTGCTGCCCTGCGCTTTACTCTTGCGGAAGGTGCCAGGGACCATTCGAGCCGTCTTGCAGGGTTGCTGGGCCAACTCTGGCGTGCTGGGGGGAGGTTGCAGGATCGTTTGGCTGCACTCGCTGGGACCCGTGCATGCTCGGGATGTGCCAGGGGACCATTTGGCAGCATTGGGATCCCGTGGGAGGTGCTCCCCGCCCCTAAACTTGCTGGGGATGTGCCAGGGATTTGGGCAGATGTTGGGAGCCTGCGACCGGGTGCTGGGGCCCCAGCGCGGCGTGCTGGGGAGTGCCAGTGACGTTTGGCGAGCCGCTGGGACCCACGGAGGCGAGGGTGGCGGCCTGTAAGCATGCTGCTGGGGGCATGGGAGGACCATTCAGTGTGCTGTTGGGACCCCCCTGCGTGGTAGTCTGTGGGGGACGTCTTGGCGTGCTGCGGGAGGTGCCAGGGATCATTTGGTGAGCAGCTGGGGCATCAGGGCATTAGTGGTGGCACTGGGGTTAGCCCATATCGTGGGGCTGGGCAGGGACCATTTGGGGACTGTTTGGATATCCACTGGGCCCCCGCCGGGAGGGTCTTTGGGGCCCAGGGCCCGTTGGGAGGGGCAATGGGCCGGATCGCTGGGCCCACTCTGGGGCTGAGGTATTGGGGAGGCGCGCCAGGGACCATTTGGCGGGTTGCTGGGGCCCTTCAGCGTGCTGTGTAGGTGCCAGGGACGTTGCAGAGCTGCTGGGGAACATGCCGGAGACCCCTAGGCGCCTCCGCAGGGGACTCCGTGAAGTTGCTGGGGCCCATGCGGCGTGCTGGGGACATGCCAGGAACCATTGGCGATCAGCTGGGACCCCGCCTGGGGTCTCTGGGGCCGATGACTCGCTGCTGAGGGCCATGGACCATTTGGTGATCTGCTGGGACTCCGTGCAAGTTGCTGGGGCCCATGCGCTCTGGGGATGTCCAGGACCATTTTTTTACGCCACTGGGTCCCCGGGTCGCTGGGGCCATGGCCACATGGATACGTGGAGGTACCAGGGATGGATTTGGCGACCCACTGGGACGAAAGGTGGCATGCTCGAATGTGCCAGGGACCATTTGGCGACCACCCTCAACCCTGCAGGGGTTGCTGGGGCCCCCTTGAACTGGGAGGGTGCCAGGGACAGGTGTCGAGCCACTGGGATCGGCGCCCCGGGATGTGCACTGAGCCTGCCCCGCACTAGGGAGGTGCCAGGGACCATTTTTGCAAGGGGTTGCTGGGCCCTCGGCGTGCTGAGGATTTGCCAGGGATCATTTGGGAGGGGATCAGCGCTGGGTCTCCGTAGCTTGCTCAGGATGTGCAGGGGACCATTTGGCGATCAGTTGGGATCACTGGAGTTGCTGGGGCCGATGCCCCTTGCTGGGGAATAATGCCGGGACCATTAGGTGTGCCTCTGGGACGCCGCCGCACTGGGCTGGGGCCGCGTGCTGTAAAGGAGGTGCCAGGACTGTTTTGGCGTGCGCTGGGACCCGTGGCAGTGTCGCTGGTGAACGAATGCGTGTGGGGAGGTGCCAGGGACTGTTTGGCGAGCTGCTGGGAGGACCTGATCTTGGTTTTGCTGGGCCCGATGCACATGCCAGGGAAGATGCCGAGACCATTTTTGAGCCGCTGGGACCCGTGCGGGCGAGGGGTCGAATAGTGCGCTGGGGAAGGTACCAGGGACCATTTGGACCCGCATCACCCTGCGGAGGGTTGCTGGAACCTATGGCGTACTGGGGCGGTGCCAGGGACGTTTGGCAAACCACTGGGACCCCATGGGATTGTTGGGCTGGTGATGCATGTGCTGGGGAGGTGCCAGCGACCAATTGGCGTGCTGCTGGGATCCCATGCGTTGTCGCTGTGGCCATGTGTGCTATGAGGATGTGCCAGGAACCATTTAGAGCTGCTGGGACCCGTGTGGGAGTCACTGGGAGACTATCGTCGCGGCTGGGGAGGGCCAGGGACAATTTGGCCAGTCCATAGGGGCCCGCCACCGGTGTAAGCTGCTGCATAGGTGCTTTAACCGGGTGGGCTTTTGACCCGTTTCGGCTGGGACCCAGCGTGGTCGATAGCTGGCCCAAGATGCATTCTGGGGAGGTACCAGTGACCATTTGGCGGCTGCTGGGACCCACGTGGGGTCTCTGGGTCCAGTGCACATGCTGAGGGAAGTGCCAGGGACATTAGGCGATCCTCTTGGAGTCCGTGGGGAGTGCGCAAGGGCCCGTGCGCATGCTGGGGATGTCCCAGGGACAGTTTTGTAGCCTGGGATAGCGCATGGTCACTAGGGCCCCGTGCTTTTCGGCTGGAGGGAGGTGCCAGGGACCCCGTTTTGGCGAACGTTGGAACCCGATGGGGTCACTGGGCCCAGTGCCAAGGCTCATTTGGGGAGGTGCCAGGGACCACGGGGACATGGGACCCCAAGGTCACTGGCCCTTGTGTGTGCTGTGGGATGGGCCAGGATCATTGTGACTGCTGGACAGCGCGGGAGTCTCTGTGGCCTGTGCACTCGGCTGGGGATGTGCCAGGGACCATTTGGTGTGCCGGGACCGGATCACTGGGCGCTGAGGTGTTAGACGTCTTGCGGCGTGCTGGGAGGCACCAGGGACCATTTTGGGGAGCCGTCTTGACCCAGCGCGGGGTCACTGGGCCCGTCCATGCTTTTTACTGGGGAAGGCCAGGGACCATTTGGACTTGAAAGGACTGGGACCCGGTGGAGGCTGGGACTCTGTCTTTTTGGCCCAGGGGTGGTCACCCGAGGGACCATTTTCAAGCCACTGGGACCATTGGCGGGGCCCACTTGGACCCGTCATGCAGCTTACCTTTGGGCCCGTCTCGTGTGCTGGGCGGTCAATGCCAGGGGACATTTTAGCGACGCTGGGATCCTGTGATTAAGGGCAGCGTGAAGCGTGCTCGCTGGGGGGTGCCAGGGACCATTTGGCGAGGCAGCCAGACCCAGTTGCTGGGTCCTGAGCCTGTACATGTTGGGAGGTGCCAGGGACCATTTTTGGCGTGCCACTGGGACCCTGCCGGGATGCTGGGGCCCTTCGACGAGCTGGGTAGGTGCCAGGGACCATTTGGCGTGAGCAGCTGGTCACTATTGACGTCGTCGCTGGGTTCCATGGAACATTGGCGCATGCTGGGACCCTCGCGGGGGGCTGGGCCCCGTGCGGATGGCATTTGTGCCAGGGACATTTTGGCGAGCGTGGGATCCCTGTGAGGGCCCGTAATGGATGTGCTGGGGAGGTGCGGGGGGGACCCGTTTGAAGCCGCTTGGACCCTGCGTGGGTCTGTGGGAGCCCGTCGTACGTGCTGAGGGATGTGCCAGGGATCATTTGTGAGCCCTTCTTTGGACCACAGCGGTCTCTGGGGGCCAGTGCATGAGCTGGGGACATGCCAGTGACCATTTGCGATCCTTGGGGATCGTGCAGGAGGCAGCTGGGGCCAGCGTGCTGGCGTGTCCCAGGGCGCCAGGGACCATTTGGGGGGCCACTGGGGACCTGCCTTGGGGTGCACTGGGGAAATTATCGTGCCACGCTGGGAGAGCCCAGGGACCATTTGGGGCGGAGGACATTGGGGATCGGCGCGGACAGGGATGCTGCTGCCCTATCGTCTTTGGCTGGGGATGGTGCCAGGGACCATTTGCGAGCAACTGGGACCATTGCTGACGCCAACTTCTCGCGTGTGTGGGGAACCATTTGCAGGGGATCGTTCCGGATGGCTTCGCTGGGACCGTGTGCGCATGCTGTAGGATCACCAGGGACCATTTGGGGCGAGCAGTTGGACTGGGGCAGTGCTCGGTGCTGGGGTAGGGGCCAGGGACCATTTGGCGAGCCACTGGGACCCTGCGGGAGGAACTCTGGGCCCATGCCGCGTGCTGGGGAGGTGCCAGGGATCATTTGTGAGCTGCTGGGACCCCGTGAGGTAATGGCTGGGCCCTATGCGTGTGCTGAGGAAGTGCCAGGGACCATTTTGCGTGCTGTTGGGACCAGCGCGAGTACTGGGGCCCTAAGCTGCTGAGAGGTGCCAGGATCGCTGGCGGCGCTGGGACCCCACGCGACCCGCCCGCCCGGGCGTGCGCGGAGGTGCCAGGGGACGAGCTGGGACCCAGCGCGCATGGTCTTGGAGGCCTGCGCATGCTGGGAGGTGCCAGGGGTTTTTTGCGTGCGTTGGGACCCTGCCTGGGATGCTGGGGCCCTTTGCGGGGGCTGGGTAGGTGCCAGGGACCGTTTGCAGAGCCACTTTGGTAACCCCAGCTGGGTCGATGGGCCCGGGCGCATGCTGGGGAGGGGCCAGGGGATCATTTGGCGAGCCGCTTGGACCCAGCGTGTTGTCGCTGGGCCCTGCATGTGCTGGGAGGTGCCAGGGACCATTCAGTGAGTCGCTGGACCCTCGTGGGGTCTGTGGGGCCATCGCGCATGGCGTTGGGGAGGTGCCAGGGATCATTCTTGAGCCGCTTGACCCCTGGAGGTTGTCATGGGCCCTGTGCATGTGCTGGGGAGGTGCCAGGGACCATTTGGTGATCCGCGGACCCCGTGCAGGGTCATGGGGTCTTGCTTGGTGCATGCGGAGGCGCCAGGGACCATTGGCGGGCCACCCGAACCCGCGCTGGGTCACTGGGGCCCATCGCGCGGCGCTTGGGGAGGGGCCAAGGACCATTTGGTGAGCTGTTGGGATCCAGCGCAGGGATGCTGCTGCCCCGCCCTTGCTTGCGGAGGTGCCAGGGACCATCGGCGAACCGCGTGGGCTGAGCCACCAGGGATCGTTGGGAGGTTGCAGGACGTTTGTGACTCGCTGGGACCCTGTAAGCATGTTAAGGCGGATGTGCCAGGGACCATTTGGCGAAGCAGTTGGGATCCCTGGCGCGTGGGTGCTGTGAGCCCCCCGCGCTTGCTGCGGAGGTGCCAGGGACCATTTGGCGAGCCCTCCGGATCCCGCGCAGGGTCTCTGTGGCCTGTGCTTGTGCTGGGGATGTGCCAGGGACCATTTGACGATCAGCAGGTACATGAGCTGGAGTGCAGCCTGCTGGGGCCCGGCGCATGCTGGGAGGTGCAGGGACCATTTTGTGAGCCACTGGGACCCCTGTGCAGTGGACATCTCTGGGGAGCGGCGTGCTGGGGAAGTGCCAGGGACCATTTGGCGATGCTGGGCTGGGACGCAAGCAAAGATCACTCGGCCGGCTCGCAGGGTCCCTGTGGGAGGCGCCAGGGGTCATGGACCATTTGGTGTGCTGGGACCACCGACCCTGCCGGGGTTGCTGGGTCCGATGCAGGGGCCCCGCGCTGGGGAGGTGCCAGGGACCGCTTGGCGAGCTGCTGGGACTGGCCCGGCGGAGTTGCTGGGCCCAATGCATGCTGGGAGGTGCCAGGGACAGTTTGGCGAGTGGTGCCGCTGGGATTTGGCGATCTTGGGTCACTGGGGCCGTCTTGCGCGGGGAGGCAATCCAAGGGACCGTTTGGCGCTGAGGTAGCAGGGTCCCCTGCACTGGGAGGTTGCTGGGGGCTAAGCCCACTGGCGGAGTGCTGGGACAGTTTGGCGAGCCACTGGGACCCCGTGAAGTGTAAGCTGGGACGTGCGTGCTGGGGATGTGCCAGGGACCATTTGGCGTGCGATTGGGACCCAGGCCATAAGTCGCTGGAGGTGCCCTGACCCGCATGCTGCGGAGGTTGCCAGGGACCATTTGGCGTAGCCGCTGGGACCCTGCGGGGGGTCGCTGGGCCCTGTACGTGTACTGGGGTGGTGCCACGGGGACCGTTTGGCCGAGCCACAGGACCCCAGCGCTGGGGTACTGGGGCGCGGGTCTTGGCGTGCTGGGGAGGTGCCAGGATCATTTGGCGAGTTGCTGGGACCCCACAGGGACTCGACCTGGGAGGTGTTAATTGTGCTGAGGTGCCAGGGACCATTTGTGAGCGCTCAGACCCCATGGGCGCGCATGGTCTCTGGCAATGCCTGCTGGGGAGGTGCCAGGGAGAGTTTTATGCCACGCTGGGACCCTGCCGGGGATGCTGGGCCCCTTCTTGTGGCTGGCGTAGGTGCCAGGGACAATTGCAGAGTCGTTGGGTATCCCGCCGTTGGGTGCATGGGCCCGATGCTGGGAGGTGGGGATCATTTGCGGCCTTCTTTTGGGACGTGTGCTGGTCAGTTGGGCATGTGCTGCTAGGGGAGGTGCCAGGGACCATTCAGTGAGCGCTAGGGACCCTGCCGCGGTGTCTGTGGGGCCGTCGCATCTACAAAGGAGGTGCCAGGGATCATTTGGCGAGCAGCTGGGATCCCATGAAGTGGTGCTTTGGCACATGCGTGTGCTGGGGAGGTGCCAGGGACCATTTGGCGATCGCTGGACCTCGCAGGGTTGATGGGTCCCGTGCATGCTGAGAGGGGCCATGGACCATATGGCGAGCCTCTGGGAATTGTGGCGGTAAAAGCTGCTGTGGCCCATGTGCATGGGGATGTAATAGGGACCATATACGGCAGCTGGGACCCACGCGGGTAAGCTGGGCCCCACGTGCATGTGCTGGAGGGAGGTAGTAGGGATCGTTTGGCGACTTCGCTCTGGGACCGCGTCAAGTCACTGGGGGACCGGCGTTCCTTCGGGATGTGCCAGGGACCATTGGGCGAGATGTTGGGAGCCCTTGGTGAGGGGCCTGTGTGCTGGGGAGGTGCCAGGGATGGTTTGGCGGAGGCTGCAAGGATTCAGCGCAGGGGTCTTGGCCTGTGGCGTGCTCGCGGAGGTGCCAGGGACCATTTGCGATCACAGGGGACCCCACGCAAGATGGTCTCTGAGGCCTGTCGCATGCTGGGAGGTGCAGGGAGGGCTGGCGTGCCGCTGGGACCCGGCCGGGATGCTGGGGCCCTTGCGCTGAACTGGGTAGGTGCCAGGGACCGTTTGCAGAGCCGCAGGTAACCCACGGTGTCGCTGGGCCCCCGTGGCGCGTGCTGGGAGGGGCCAGGGACCATTTTTCGAGCAGCGGACCCAGCTGTGTTGTCGCATGGGCCCTGTGCATGTGCTGGCATTGCCAGGGACCATTTTGGATCCGCTGGGATCCCGTGCAGGGTCGCTGGGGCTTGGATCTTGGCGTTGGTGCGGAGGTGCCAGGGGACCATTTGGCGGCCACCGGAACCTGCGCAGCGGAGGTCACTGGGGCCCCGCGGCGCTGACTGGGGAGGGGCCAGGGACCATTTTGGTGAGCTGTTGGGATCCAGCATGGGGATGCTGCTGCCCCGCGCTTTGCGCGGAGGTGCCAGGGACCATTTGGCGAGCCGCGGCGGGAGGACTGGGCCACTGCGCGTGCTGGGAGGTTGCAGGATCGATTTGGCAACTCGCTGGGACCCGTGCATTGGGGATGTGCCAGGGACCACGGCGAGCAGTTGGGATCCCGCAGGGCTGGGCGCCCCGCGCCTTGCGCGGAGGTGCCAGGGACCATTTTTGAGCCGCTTCGGATCCCGCGCGCAGGGTCTCTGTGGCCTGTGCTTCCACTGGGGATGTGCCAGGGACCATTTGACGATCAGCAGGTACCCTGCGGTGAGTCGCTGGGGCCGATCGGCTTATGCTGGGGAGGTGCCAGTGACCATTTGTGAGCCGCTGGGGACCCCACGCACTGGGTCTCTGGTGAGCGCAAGGCGTGCTGGGACATGCCAGTGACCATTTGGCGTGCCAGCTGGGACCGATGCAAAGTCACTGCGGCCCGATCGCATGCTGCGGAGGCGCCAGGAGACCGTTTATGAGCCCTCGACCCTGCGAGAGGTTGCTGGGTCCCGTGCTTGCGCTGGGGAGGTGCCAGGGACGCTGTTTGGCAAACTGCTGGGACCTGTTCGGGGTTGCTGGGCCCGTGCACATGCTGGGGAGGTGCGGGGACAGTTTGGCGTGCCGCTGGGACCTTGCGGGGTCACTGGGGCCCAAAATTGCGCTGGGGAGGCCAGGACCATTTGGCGAGCCGCCTCGACCCTGACAGGAGGTTGCTGGGGCCCGTGCAGCGATGCTGGGTAGGTGCTAGGGACAGTTTACAGCCACTGGGACCAAAGCGAGTGTCGCTGGTGAGCGTCGTGCTGGGGAAGGTGCCAGGGACCATTTGGCGTGCCTTGGGACCCTTACACTAAGGACACTGGGGCCGATCTGCGTGCTAGAGGCGCCAGGGATCATTTGGCGAGCCACTTGGACGGCCAGCGGAGTGCTGGAGCCCCTGCGCGTGTGCTGGGGAGGTGCCAGGGACCATTTGGCGAGCCGTTGGGACCCAGCAGGGGAGTACTGGGGCCTGCGCGCTGGGGAGGAGGTGCCAGGGATCGTTTGGCGAGCAGCTGGGACCCACCTTGGTCGCTCGGCCTGTGGCGTGCTCTTACGGAGGTGCCAGGGGACCATTTGGCGAGCCGCTCAGACCCAGCGCATGGTCTCTGGGGCCTGTCATGCTGGGGAAGGTGCCAGGGATTTTTTGCGTGCAGCTGGGACCCTGCCAGGGGATGCTGGGGGCCCTTCGCGGGCTGGGTAGGTGCCAGGGACGGGTTTGCAGAGGCAGCCCGGCGGGGTCGCTGGGCCACGTCGCATGCTGGGGAGGGCCAGGGATCATTTGGCGAGCAGCTGGACCCCTTGTGGGTGGCCCGATGCATGTGCTGGGGAGGTGCCAGGGACCATTCAGTGAGCAGCTCAGACCCTGCGGTGTCTGTGGGGCCGATGCATCTTGTTGGGAGGTGCAGGGATCATTTGGCGAGCCGCTGGGATCCCATGAGTGGTCGCTTTTACATCGTGTGCTGAGGAGGTGCCAGGGACCATTTGGCGATCCGCTCGGACCTCGCACAGGTCCCTGGGGCCGTGCTTCGCTGAGAGGGGCCATGAGACCATATAAGCGGCCGTTGGGACCCGTCGCGGTTGCTGTGGCCCATGCGCGCGCTATGGGATGTAATAGGACCATATGCAGCAGCTGGGTCCCCAGCAGCGGGTCGCTGGGCCCACTGTCGCGTCACTGGGAGGTAGTAGGGATGGTTTGGCGATTCGCTGGGACTGTGGCGTGGTCGTTGGGCCCATCTGTGCTCGGGATGTGCCAGGGGACCATTGGGCGAATGTTTGGGAGCCACGTGGCAGGGGGCCCGCGCGTGCTGGGAGGTGCCAGGGGTCGTTTGGCGGTAGCTGGGACCCCTGACGATTAGCTCTGGCCTGTAAGCGTGCTGTGGCGGAGGTGCCAGGGACCATTTGCGAGCACGCTCAGACCCTGCATGGTCTCTGAGGCCTGTGCTGCATGCTGGGAGGTGCCAGGGAGAGTTTTAGATGCGCTGGGACCCTGCCGGATGCTGGGGCCCTGTGGCTGCTGGGCAGGTGCCAGGGACCGTTTACAGAGCCGCTGGTAACCCAGCAGGGTTGTTGGGGCCCATCGCGATGCTGAGGAGGGTCCCAGGGATCATTTGGCGGCAGCTTGGACCCCGCGTGTTGTGCTGGGCCCCGTGCATGTGCTGGGGAGGTGCCAGGGACCATTGGATCCTTCGGACCCCATGCAGGGTCGCTGAGACCCCCGGCGCGTGGTGATCTGGGCGCCAGGGACCATTTGGCGGGCCACCGAACCTCGCGGGGTCACTGGGGCCCATGCGTGCGCTGGGGGAGGGGCCAAGGACCATTTGGTGAGCTGTTGGGATCCGGCGCAGGGATGCTGCTGCCCCTCGCTTGCTCGCGGAGGTACCAGGGACCATTTTGGAGCAGTCTTGGGGGTTGCTAGGCCCTCTTGGCGTGCTGGGAGGTTGCAGGGATCGTTTGGCAACTTCGCTGGGACCCGTGTGCATACTTTCAGGATGTGCCGAGACCATTTGGCGAAGCAGTTGGGATCCCAGCGGAGGTGCTCGCGGCCCCTGCGCTTGGGGATGTGCCAGGGACCATTTGGCGGCAGCTCGGATCCAGCGCTTGGATCTCTGTGGCCTGTGCTTCCTGGGGATGTGCCAGGGGACCATTTGGCGATCAGGTACCCGCACTTTTCAGTGCAGCTGGGGCCGATCGCATGCTGGGGAGGTGCCAGTGACCGTTTGTGAGCCACTGGGACCCGTGCAGCGTGCTGGGAAGTGCCAGGGACCATTTGGCGTGCCGCTGGGACCATAAGCAAAGTCACTGACCCCGTGCGCATGCGCGGAGCGCCAGGGACGTTTGGCGAGCCACCTCACCCCTGCCGGAGGTTGCTGGGTCCCGTCTTGGCGCTGGGGGGAGGTGCCAAGGGACTGTTGTGACTGCTGGGACCTGGCCAGCGGGGTTGCTGGGCCCCGTGCACATGCTGGGAGGTGCCAGGGACAGTTTGGCGTGCCGCTGGGACCCAGCGGGTCACTGGGGCCCCATCGCGTCTTGTGGGGGGAGGCCAGGGGACCGTTTGCTGAGGCCGCCTCGACCCTGCCGAGGAGGTTGCTGGGGGCGTCTGGCGTACTGGGTAGGTGCTAAAGGACAGTTGGCTAACACTGGGACCCGTGAAGTGTCGCTGGTGAACGTCGTGCTGGGGAAGTGCCAGGGACCATTTGGCGATAGCAGCTGGGACCTGCGACAAAGTCACTCTGGCCCGCGCATGCTTGGGCGCCAGGGACCGTTTGGTGAGCTGCTTGGACCTTGCTGGAGGGGTCGCTGGGCCCTGTCGTGTGCTGGGGGGGAGGTGCCAGGGACCATTTGGCGAGCTGTTGGGACCCAGCGCCAGGGTACTGGGGCCCCCGCGGCTTGGGAGGTGCCGAGATCGTTGGCGAGCAGCGCTGGGACCCCACGGTCGCTCGGCCTGTAAGCGTGCTCTTGGAGGTGCAGGGACCATTTGGCCGAGCAGCTCAGACCCCAGCGCATGGTCTCCTGAGGCCTGTGCGCATGCTGGGGAGGTGCCAGGGAGAGTTTTTTGCGTGCCCGGCTGGGACCCTGCCGGGATGCTGGGCCCTTGCGCTGGCTGGGTAGGTGCCAGGGACCGATTTGCAGAGCAGCTGGTAGCCCTCGCTGGGTCGCTGGGCCCCGTCTGAGCGCATGCTGGGAGGGGCCAGGGATCATTCTGGCCGAGCTGCTTGACCCCGCGCGGGGTCGCTTGGGCCCCGTACGTGTGCTGGGGAGGTGCCAGGGACCGTCCAGTGAGCCGCTCAGACCCTGCACGGTGTCTGTGGGGCCGGCCATCTTTTGGGAGGTGCCAGGGATCATTTGGCGAGCAGCTGGATCCCTGAAGTGGTAAAGACTTTAACACATCGTGTGCTGGGGGAGTGCCAGGGACCATTTGGCGATCCTTCGGACCTCGCGCGGGGTCCCTGGGGCCCCGTCTTCGCAAGGGAGGGGCATGGACCATATGTGAAGCCGTTGGGACCCGTGAGAAGTTGCTGTGCCCCATGCTTGGCTGCTAGGGATGTAATAGGGACCATATCTTTGAGCCGCTGGGTCCCCTTGGCTGACCTTCTGGGCCCACTGTGTGCGTGCTCTTTGGGGGAGAGGTAGTGGATCGTTTGGCGACAGCTGGGACTTGGCGGTGGTGGTTGGGGCCCATTCAGCGTGCCGAGATGTGCCAGGGACCATTGGGCGAAGATGTTGGGAGCCCAGCGGAGGCAGGGGCCCCTGGCGTGCTGGGAGGTGCCAGGGATGCTTTGGCGAGCCGCTGGGACCCCACACGGATTAGCTCTGGCCTGTAAGCGTGCTGCGGAGGTGCAGGAGACCATTTGGCCCGAGCCTTCAGTTGCGCAGGGGTCTCTGGGGGCCGTTCGTGTGCTGGGAGGTGCCAGGGACCCATTTGGCGATCGCTGGGACCCTGCCTGGGGATCTCTGGGGCCGATGCTGAACTGAGGGAGGTGCCAAGGACCGTTGCAGAGCCACTGGGACTCCGGCGGGGTGCTGGGGCCAAAATCGCATGCTGAGAGTCCCAGGGACCATTCTGCGAGCATTTCTTGGACCCCCGTGTTGTCGCTGGGGCCGTGCACTCTGAGGAGGTGCCAGGACCATTTGGGGATCGCTCGGACCCACTTGCAGGGTCGCTGGACCCCCGTCTTGGCGTGGTCTTGAGTGCCAGGGACCATTTGGCCCGGGCCACGGAACCTCTTGGGGTCACTGGGGGCCCATCGTGCAGCTGGGGGGGAGACCGGGACCATTTGGTGAGCTGTTGGGATCGGCAGGGATGTTATGCCCCTGCCCTTTGCTTGGCGGAAGTGCAGGGACCATTTGCGAGCAGTCTGGGGGTTGCTGGGCCCACTGGCGTGCTAAGGGGGAGGTTGCAGGGATCGTTTGGTGACTCGCTGGGACCGATGCGCATCTTTCGGGATGTGCCAGGACCATTTGGGCGATCAGTTGGGGTAAACCCCGCGGAGGTGACCATTTGGCGGCCCGGATGCGCTTGCTGGTGTGCCAGGACCATTTGACGATCAGCAGGTACCCCCGCACTGGGTCGCTGGGGCCCGGTCGCATGCTGGGGAGGTGCTAGTGACCGTTTTGTGAGCCACTGGGACCCGTGCAGTGTCAAAGCTGAACGTAAGGCGCGCTTGGGGAGGTGCCAGGGACTGTTTGGCGAGCTGCTGGGACCTGATGCGGGGTTTGCTGGGCGTGCACATGCTCGGGGAGATTGCCAGGGACAGTTTTCGTGCAGCTGGGACCCAGCGGGGGCACTGGGGCCCATCGCGCTTGGGAGGCCAGGGATCACATGAAGCCACCCTGACGGAGGTTAAGGGCCGTGACGCCACTGGGTAGGTGCTAGGGACAGTTTGGCGAGCCACTGGGACCCCGCGGCAGTGTCGCTGGTGAACGCGGCGTTGGGAAGTGCTAGGGACTATTTGGCTGCGGCTGCTGGTAACAAGACGGAAGTCGCGGTGCCCGCGGCACGGGCGCGAGGCGCCAGGGACCATTTGGCGAGTCAGCCTATGACTCGCTGGGTCACTGGGGCCCATGCAGCGCTGGGGGAGGGGCCAGGACCATTTGGCTAAGTCGCTGGGCCACGGCACGTGCTGCATAGGTGCCAGAGACCGGGCTTGGTGTGCCGGGGCCGGATCGGAAGGCCAGTGGGTCGGCGGGGCCTCGTAGCGCATACTGGGGAGGTGCCAGGGACCATTTGCATGAAGCCTGCTCGGACCCACCGCTGGGTCTCTGGGGCCAGTGCTTGGCGCCTGGGACATGCCAGTGACCATAGGCCATCCGCTGAGTCCGTCGGGCGGTTGCTGGGGCCCATGCGCGATGCTGGGGATGTCCCAGGGACCATTCTAGCCGCCGGTCCCACGGGGGTCACTGGGGACCGCGGTTTGCGCTAGGAGGTGCCGGGACCCTGGCGAAGTCGCCCGCGGGCCGTGCACGTGCTGCCCGGAGGTGCCAGGGACCATTTGAGGGGCCGCCCGGACCATTTGGGGGACGCCGGACCTTGTAAGGTCACTGGGCCCATGCGTGTGCTTGGGGATGGGCCAGGGACCATTTGGCGAGCCGCTGGGACCCCGGTGAAGTCGCTGGGCCCCGTGCACGTGCTGCGTGAGGTGCCAGAGACCATTTGGTGTGCCGCTCAGGATTAAGCACGTGGTCGATGGGGCCCGTCTTGCGTGCTGTGGCACCAGGGACCATTTGGTGGGGCGCCCAGAACCCACGCTGGGGTCACTGGGGCCCATACGTGCTGGGAGGTGCCAGGAGTTTTTGCGTGCGCTGGGACCCTGCCCGGGGATGCTGGGGCCTTTGGCTGGCTGGCAGGTGCCGGGACCGTTTGCAGAGCCGCTGGTAACCCAGCGGGTCGCTGGGTCTCGGCATGCTGGGGAGGGCAGGGATCATTTGGCCAGCCGCTGACCCCGATGTTCGCTGGGCCCGTGCATGTGCTGGGGAGGTGCTGCGGGACCATTCAGTGAGCGCTCGGACCCCGCGTGGGGTCTGTGGGGCCCGCGAGCGCTGGGGAGGTGCCGGATCATTTGAAAACGCTTGGACCCGATGTTGTCGCTGGGCCCCGCATGTGCTGGGAGGTGCCAGGAATTATTTACATCCGCTCGGACGTGCAGGGTCGCTAGCCCGGTGGCGTGGTCGCGGGCGCCAGGGACCATTTGGCGGCCACCGGAACCTGTGGGGTCACTGGGGCCCATCGTCGCGCTGGGGAGGGGCCGCGACCATTTGGTGAGCTGTTGGGATCCGGGATGTTACTGCCTGCGCTTGCTGCGGAGGTGCCAGGGACCATTTGCGAGCCGTGCGGGGTTGAGCAATAATCCGCGCGTGCTGGGAGGTTGCAGGGATCGTTTGGCGACTCGCTGGGACCCGTGTGCATGCTTTCGGGATGCCAGGGACCATTTGGCGAGCAGTTGGGATCTGCGCGGAGGTGCTGCGCCCCTGCGCTGAAGGCGGAGGTGCCAAGGACCATTTGGCGAGCCGCCTCGACCCTGCCGGAGGTTGCTGGGGCCCGTCTGGCGTGCTGGGGAGGTGCCAGAACGCGTTTTGTGAGCTGCTGGGACCCCGCGTGGCAGGTCGAGGCACGCGCATGTTGGGGATGTCCCAGGGACTATTTGCAACCGCTCATTCCCCACGTGAAGTCTCTGGGGCCGTGCAAATTGCCGCGGAGGGCCAGGACCATTTGGCTAGCCTCTTGGACCCCGCAGGGTCTCTGGGGCCCGTGCGTGCGCTTGGGATGGGCCATGGACCATTTATGAAGGCCGTTGGGACCACGTGTGCGATGCTGTGCCCCATCGTACAAAGCGGATAGGTGCCAGGGACCTTTGCGTGAGATGGTGGGAGCCAGCGCCAGGGGTGCGGGGGCCCCGTGGCGTGGTGGGGAGGTGCCAGGGATCGTTGTGAGCCGGGACCCACACGATTAACTCTGGCCTGTAAGCATGGGGCGGCGCTAGGGACCATTAGGCGGTCCGCTCGGACTCGTGGCGGTCTGTGGGACGGCGCGCATGCTGGGGATGTGGGGACCATTTGGCCGAGCCGCTCGGTCCCCACGGATGGTTTTGGGCCGTGCACAGCTGAGGGGCCAGGGATCATTTGGCTGGGCCTCCTCGTGCTGAGGGGTAAGCGAGGGATCATCATTCTGGGACCGTGCGCGGGGTTGCTGGGGCCCTTGGACCATATGGCTTGAGTGCCCAGGGACCATTGCGAGCCCATGAGGTTGCTGATGTGCCAGGGCTGGGGGACGAGAATGTTTTGGCGACTCGCTGGGACCCGTGTGCATCTCGGGATGTGCGGGGACCATTTGTTAGCCGCTGGGATCCACACGCGGGTGCTTGGCCCAGGCGCTTGCTGCGGACGCGAGGACCCATTCAGTGAGCCGCTCGACCCTGGCGCGGGGTCTCTGTGGCCTGGCCCGAGCGCTGGGGGATGTGCCAGGGACCATTTGACGATCCGCTTGACCCCGCACTGTTGTCACGGCCCGTGCGCATGCTGGGAGGTGCCAGTGACCGTTTGAGCCACTGGGACCCGTGCAGTGTAGGTGGTGAGCCCAGGTCACGTGCGGGAGGTGCCAGGGACCATTTGGGCGGCCACTGGGAACGCAAAGCTGGGTCACTGGGGCCCACGCGCTGGGGCGGGGGCCAAGGACCATTTTGAGTTGGCCACCTCAGACCCTGCGGAGGTTGCTGGGAGCCCGAGGACCATTTTGCGCTGGGGGGTTGCTGGGCCAACTGTTTGGGAGGCTGCTGGGACCTGGCGACCCGGCTGGGACCCGTGCACATGCTGGGAGGTGCCAGGGACCATTTGGCGGTGCCGCTGGGACCCCGCGGGGTCACTGCGCCCCCGCGTCTTGTGGGAGGGGCCAGGGACCATTTGGCGAGCCACCGACCCCTGCCGGAGGTTGCTGGGGTCGTGACGGCATCGGGTAAAAGCTTAGGGATAGTTTGGCGAGCCACTTGGACCCCGGAAGTGTCGGTGAACGGCGGTTGGGGAAGCGTTAGGGACTTACTTTGAAGGCCGCTGGGACGACGCGAAAAAGTCACTGCGTCTGCGGCGATGCCGCGATGCCAGACTTGAAGGAAGCCGCCAATCCGGACCTGGTACTGGCCCTGCGCAATGGGGAGGTGCCAGGATCGCTTTTGGCGAGCCGCTTGGACCACGCCGATTCGCCCGCCTGTAAGCGGCTTTTCTTTATGTTGTGGACGATTTACAGTCATCAGGACCTCAGCGATGGTCTCTGAGGTCAAAGCGATGGAAGCGGTGATATTTCGGCGTTACCGGACCCGTCCGGGATGCTTGTAATTTCGGCGCTGGCTGGGTAGTGCCAGGTCCGCCGAAACTTCAAGCCGGCCCGCGATGCTGGGAGGGGCTTAGATCGTTTGGCGAGCCGTTTTGACCTCGCCAGCAGTTGTTGGGCCCATCGTGTGGGGAGGTCCAGGGACCATTCAGTGAGCCATCTCCAGACCCAAACGGATGTCTGGGGCCCGATGCATAACGTATGGAGGGGCAGGGATCATTTATGAGCCGCTGGGATCCCGCAAGGGTCTCTTGGGGTCTTTGTCGTGTGCTGGGATGGTGCCCAGGGACCATTTGGCGAGCCGCTGGGACCAGGTGGGTCCCTGGGCCCGTGCCGATGCTGGGAGGGGCCATGGACATATGTTGGGAGCCGTTGGGACCCGATGCGGTTGCTGTGGCCCATGCGCGTGGTGGGGAGGTGCCAGGGACCGCTTGGCGAGCCGCTGGGACCCCACACGTCAGCTGGGCCCAGGCATGCTGCTGGGGACGCCAGGGACCATTGGCGACTCGCTGGGACCCGTGCGTGGTCAGGGGGCCCGGCGTGCTTTCGGGAGGTGCCAGGGATCATTTGTTGGGAGAGCTGCTTGACCCCTCGCGTGCTGGGGAGGTCAGGGGTTGGCGTATGCTGTGAATCCCACACACTTACGCCATGACCTCCCCGCCGAGGGCCGGTCCGCGGGGCCCGTCGGTGCGCTGGGAGGTGCCAGGACCATTTTGGTTGAATCCGCCGGACCCGCCATGAGGGCCTTTAAATTCGCGCTTCATGCCTGGGACATGCCAGGACCATTAGGGCGATCCTGCCAATCTGCTGGCTGTTGCTGGGGCCTACGCGCTATTACGCTGGGGATGTCCGGACCATTTATACGCCGGTCCCCTACTGGGTCGCTGGGGCCCGTGAAAGCCCGCCAGTAAAATGTCGGTTGTGGAATCATTAGGCTATCCGCCAATTCCCGCAGTTGTTGTTAAATTTTATGCGCATTTTGGGATGCGTCCCAGACCATTTCTTGCGAGCGCCGCCTTCGGTCCCCGACTGGGTCGCCAGTCTGTAAAGGTAAGTGAGCTTAGGACCATTACGTTCGAACCAACCCGCGCAATTATCGGGGCGTGCGCTGGGAGGGCCAGGACCATTTGGTGAGCTTGTTGGATCCGCCAGGATGCTGCCTGCGCTGCTTGAGGCGCCAGGGACCATCATAGCCGGAAGCCAGCAAAATACTCGCGCGTAGGAGGTTGCGGATCGCTGGTGACTCATTGGGGACCGTGCGCATGCCTCGGATGCCAGGACCATTTGGCGAAAGCAGTTGGGATCCTGCCATGAGGAAAAGGCGCCCCCGCGCCTGCTGGGATGTGCCAGGGACCATTTGATCGATCAGCAGGTACCCCGACTGGTCGTTAAAGGTCGCCAGCATGCTGGGGAGGTGCCAGTGACCGCTTTGTGAGCCTACTGGGACCCTGCAGTCGCCATGGTGAACGCGGGCGCCGTTGGGAGGTGCCAGGACTGTTTACAGCCGTTGGGACCTGATGCGGGAAGTTTGTTGGCCCTGCATATGCTGGGAGCAGGAGAAGTTTGCGCAGGCTGACCGGCAAGGTCATCAGCGCGCAGCTGTGAGGGCCAGGACCGCTTTGGCGACGCCTTAACCCGACGGAGGTTGCTGGGGTCAGACGCCATCGGTGAAAGTTAGGACAGTTTGAGCAGCACTGGGGACCCTGCAGGCCGCCAGAACGCGGTTGCTGGGGAAGCGCGCCAGGGACCGATTACGCAAGGTTTGGTACCGCAGACGGAAGTCGCTATGCCCATGCGCTGCTGGCGGAGGCGCCAGGGACTATTTACGGTATCGACCTGGCTGGGTCACTTTGGGGTCGCGTATGGCGCTTGGGGAGGGGCCAGGACCATTTCAATGGTCGCTGGGCCATGCGGCACGCGGCTGCATAGGTGCTGAGACCCGCTTGGTGGCCGCCGGATCGAGCTGTATCGATGGGCCCGTATACTGTGGGAGGCGCGACCATTTGGCGAGCTGTTCGACCTGAATCGTTGGCCCTGGGCCAGTGGCTGCGCCGGGGACATTAGTGACCATTAGCGATCCGCTGGGAGTCCGTATGGGTTGTTAGCCCATGCGCATAGATGTCCCAGGACCATTTTATAGTCACCGGTCCCCACCGGGGTCACTTGGGGACGGTTTATGCGCTGGGAGGTGCCGGGACCCCGTGGAGCGAAGCCGCCGCCCGTAACGCTGGCGGATAGTGCCAGGGACCACGAAATACCGACCATTTTGGGGGCCGCCCGACTTCCGCCGCGAAGGTCAATATCTACGCGCGCTTGGGGATGGGCCAGGACGATTTATGAGCCGCTGGGGACCCCTGGCGAAGTCGCTGGGCCCGCGGCATCGTGCTGCTGAGGGTGCCGAGACCATTTGGTGTCAGCCGGATCAAGCCGCCATCGATAAGCCCGGCGGGTTGTAGAGGCAACTAGGACTATTTGTGGGACGCCTCAGAACTCAATGCTGGGGTCACTGGGGCCCATAATGCAAGTTGCAGGGGCCAGGAATCATTTACGAGCCGGCCAACCCCCGCTGACTGGGGCCCGCAATCGCTGGGAGGAGCCAGGATCATTTGGCGAGCTTTGGACTCGGCAGCGGGTCCTGGGCCCTGTGTGTGCTGGGAGGTGCCAGGGATCCTTTGGCGATCCGCTGACCCCACGCGATTCGCTCCGCCTGTGGCGTGCGGAGGTGCCAGGGACCATTTGCTAGCCACTCAGACCCGCGCATGGTCTCTGAGGCCTGTGCGTAACAGGAAGGTGCCAGGAGAGTTTTGTGCCGCTGGGACCCCGCCGGGGATGCTGGGAGCCGGCGCTGGCTGGGTAGGTGCCAGGACGTTTGCAGAGCCGCTGGTAACCCCCGCTGGGTCGCTGGGCCCGTGCGCATGCTGGGGAGGGGCCAGGGGATTTGGCGAGCTACTTGGACCCAGGTGTTGTCGCTGGGCCCCTGCATGTGCTGGGAGGTGCCAGGGACCATTCAGTGAGCCGCTCGGGACCCCGCGTGGGGTCTGTGGGGCCCGCGAGCTTGGGAGGTGCCAGGGATCATTGGCGAGCCGCTTGGACCCGCGGTGTTGTCTGGGCCCCGCATGTGCTGGGGCGTGCCAGGGACTACCCAGCATCCTTTCCGGACCCGCGGCAGGGGGTCGCTGGGGCCCAGCGTGGTGCGGAGGCGCCAGGACCATTTGGCGGGCCACCCGGAACCTCCGCGTTGGTCACTGGGGGTCGTGCGCTGGGGAGGCCAAGGACCATTTGGTGAGTTGTTGGGATCCGGGCAGGGATGCTGCCCTGCGCTTGCTGCGGAGGTGCCAGGGACCATTTGCGAGCCGTGTGGGGTTCTGGGCCCACCGCGCTGCAGGAGGTTGCAGGGATCGTTTGGTGACTGCTGGGACCCGTGCATGCTCAGGATGCCAGGGACCATTTGGCGAGCAGTTGGGATCCCTTGGAGGTGCTGCGCCCCTGCGCTTGCTGGGGATGTGCCGGGACCATTTGACGATCAGCAGGTACCCCGCACTGGGTGGCTGGGGCCCGGCGTACTGGGGAGGTGCCAGTGACCGTTTTGTGAGCCACTGGGACCCGATGCAGTGTCACGGCAGAACGTATGCCAGAGGTGCCAGGGACTGTTTTACAGCTGCTGGGACCTGATGCGGTTTGGGTCTCCGCACATGCTGGGGAGGTGCCAGAGCAGTTTGCGTAAAGCCGCTGGGACCCCGCTGGCGTCACTGGGGCCCATGCGGCGTTTGGGAGGGGCCAGGACCGTTTGGCGAGTCAGCCTCGACCCCGTTGGCATGGGGTCGTAGACGCGATTCGGTAGGTGCTAGACAGTTTGGCTGAGCCACTGGACCCCGTGCAGTGTCGCTGGTGAACGTAAGGCGTTGCTGGGGAAGTGCCAGACCATTTGGCGCGGCTTCGCCGGTACCGCATCGCGGAAGTCGCCGCTGCGCCCGCAGTAATTTGCCGCGGAGGCCAGGGACCATTTATGGTTTCCAGTATCCGCTGGGTCATCATTACTGTAGTCTTAAGGCGCGGCGCTGGGGGAGGGCCAGGGACCATTTGGCTTAGTCGCTGGGCCACGGCACGCGGCTGCATAAAAGCCAGAGACCGCTTGCGTGCCAGCTTTCGATCGAAATGCTGGTCGAGGCCTGCGCGATACTGGGAGGTGCCAGGGACCATTTGGCGAGCCGCCGACTCCACCGCTGGTCTCTTGGGGCCAGTGTTTAAGCTGGGGAGCTAGTGACCATTAGGCTGATCTCATTGGGGAGTCCGTATGGTTGTGCTGGGCCCATGCGATGCTGGTTTTCGTCCTGACCATTTGCGAGCCGCCGTCCCACGGGGTCACTGGGGACTGCGGTTTTGGCGCTTGGGAGGTGCCGGACCCCGGCGAAAGTCGCCGCGTCTGCATCGTAAGCTTTCAAGCGGAGGTGCCAGGGACCATTTGGGGCCTCGCCTGACCATTTGGGGGCCGCCTGACCTCGCCAAGCAGGTCACTGGCCCATGCGCTTGGGGGATGGGCCAGGACCATTTACGGAAATGCTGGGACCCCGGTCGCCAGCCCCGCACGCAAGGCGTAGGGTGCCAGAGACCATTTGTGTGCCGCCGATCAAGCCGCCATATCGAGCAAGTCTGCGGCGCTGCTGTAGAGGCACCAGGGGACCATTGACGAACCCACGCTGGGTCATCAGCCCATAGCCGCAGCGCTGGGAGGTGCCAGGGAGAGTTTTGGCGGCCGCCGGGACCCTGCCCGGGATGCTGTTCTGCCGGGCTGTAGGTGCCAGGACCGTTTGCGAGAGCCGCTAACCCCTGGTCACAGCAATTCCCCAGGCGCATGCTGGGGAGGGGCCAGGGATCATTTGGCGAGCCGCTGGACCCTACAGAAAGCGCCAGTCCCCGTATGCTGGGGAGGTGCCAGGGACCATTCAGTGAGCCGCCGACCCCGCGCGTGGCTCGTGGGCCCGTATAGCCTGGGGAGGCGCGATCATTTGAAGCAGCCGCTGGACCCCGCTGCGGTTGTCGCTGGCCCCGCGTGTATGGGGAGGTGCCGCTAGGACCATTTATGATCCGCCGGACTCTGCTGCGGCAGGGTCGCTGGGGCCCGGCGCGGTGGTGGCGGAGGCGCCAGGGACCATTTGGCGGGCCACCCAGGAACCTCTGTGGGGTCACTGGGGAATATCGCGGCGCTGGGGAGGGCCAAGGACCATTTGGTGAGTTGTTGGGATCTTGGGGAGGATGCTGCCCCTGCGCTTTGCTGCGGAGGTGCCAGGACCACGGCAGCCGCGGCGGGTTGCTGGGCCAACTGCGGCGTTGGGGAGGTTGCAGGGATCGTTTGAAACTGGGACCCGCATGCTCGGATGCCAGGGACCATTTGGCGAGCAGTTGGGATCCCGCTGAGGAGGTGCTGCAGCCCTGCGCTTGCTGCGGAGGTGCCAAGGGACCATTTGGCGAGCGCCTCAGCCCCTGCCGGAGGTTGTTGGGGCCCGTGGCGCTGCGTGCTGGGAGGTGCCAGACCGTGAGAGCTACTGGGACCCGCGGCAGTGTCGCTGGTGAACGGGCGTGCTGGGGGTGCCAGGGACCATTTGGCGTGCTGTTGGGACTTGCGACGCGAAGTCGCGCTAAGTGCCCGCATGGAGGCCAGGGACCATTTGGCGGGCCGCCAGGTCTCGCTGGGTCACTAGCCCATGCGGCGCTGGGGAGGGTGCGGGCCAGGGACCATTTGGCGAAGCTGTTGTGGACCACGGGTTGCTGTCGCTGGGCCCCGGGGCAGGCTGCTGCATAGGTGCCAGAGTTCGCTTGAAAAGTGCCGCTGATCGAAGCGCTGTGGTCGAGCGCGGGGCCCGCAGCAGATATTGGGAGGTGCCAGGGACCATTTGTGAAGGCCGGTCCTCGCGATGGTCGCAATACTGCGCCGCAAGTTGGGGAGGCAGGATCGCCATATCGCTGGGACTTCACAAGGTCGCTGGGGCGCGCGATGCCTGGATGTGCCAGGGACCGCTTTACAGCCATTGGGATCCCGCGACGGTGCTGTGCCCCGCGCTGCTGGGAGGTGCCAGGGATCGCTTATTAGCCTTCTGGGACCCCGAATGAAATACCGCCGCCCGGTATGCCTGCTGTGGAGGCATCAGGGACCACTACGAGTCGCCGGATCCCGCTGCGAGGTCCCCGGGGCCCGTGGCCTGTGCTGGGGAGGTGCCAGGGATGGTTAGCCGGGCCCCGCAGTGCAGGGTTGCTGTGCCCCCTGCGGCGCTGGCAGTTGTAGGTGCCAGGAATGTCGGCAGGTGCCGCCGGGATCCAGCACCAAGCCCGGCGCCACGCTTGGGACATGCCAGGGTGTACCATTAGGTGAGCCGCTGACCCTGCCTGGGTCAGCACCCCGTGGCCCTCTGGGGAGGGGCCACGACCATTTGGCGAGCCGCTGGCTCACTGCGCCGCAAGGTTGGTATAGGTGAGGATCGCTTACTACCGCTGGGACCCTACAAAGGCGAGTCGCTGCAGCTCCATACGCGTGCTGTGGAGGCACCAGGGTTCATTTCGGGCGAGTCGCCGATCCCACGAGGGAATCTCTGGGGCGCTGCGGGTCAGGAGCAACAGCCCGCGATAAGCTATGGAGGTGCCAGGGACCATTTGGCGAGCCGCTCGGTACCCGGGCGCAGGTCGCTGGGCCTACCGCGCCGCTGGGGAGGTGGTAGCAGGATCTGCTTTGGCGATTTCGCTGGAACTGCTGGTCAAGCGCAAGGCGCGCATGCCCGGATGTGCCAGGGACCATTTTGCTATACCGCTTGGATCCAGCGGGTGCGTTACGGCCCCGGCGCTTTTGCTGGGGAGTGTGCCAGGATCGTTGGCGAGTCATGGGACCCCACGTGAGTCGCCGCCGTTCGTATGCATGCTGTGGAGGCTTAGGGACCATTTTAGCCGCCTCGATCCTAATGTAGGGTCTTGCCTGTGCTTCTCTGGCTTTGGGGATGCCAGGGACCATTTATTATCCGCAGGCACCGCAGACTGGTCGCTGGAGAGGCCCGCAGACCGCGGCGGCGTGAGGTGCCAGGATCCATTTGGGGCCGCATGGATTCCCCGGGCAAGACGCCCCAACGGAGGGCCAGGACCATTTCATGATCCCATGGGGAATCTTCAAGCGGTCGCTGGGCCCGCACGCAAGCGCGAGGTGCCATAGAATCGCTTTGTGTCGCCGCCTGCCGCTGGTCGATGTGGCCCGTATGCCGCGGCTGTAGGAGCAAGCACCAGGGACCATTGCGGGCCAACAGAACCCGCGCTGGGTCATCAGCTTCCATACTGCACGGGGAAATAGGGACCATCACGAGCCGCTGGGACCCCTGGCGCCCGGCCCGCATCAGCGTGTGGGTGCCAGAGACCGCTTGGCGAGCTATTGGGATCCTGCCGACGAGGGTGTTGCGGCCCTGCGCTGCTGGGGAGGTGCCAGGGATCGCTTACAGCTCCTCTGGGACCACGGAAGTCACTGTTGCCTGGTGGCGTCGGCTGTGGAGGCATCAGGGACCATTTTGGCGAAGCCGCCGATCCCGCTGGTGAGGTCTCTGGGGCCCGTGGCTCGTGCTGGGAGTTAGGAATATATGGCGAGTCATTGGGGCCCCGCAGGGTTGCTGTGCCCCGTGCTGTTGTGGTAGGGTGCCAGGGACCGTTTGCGTGCCGCTGATCCAGCCGCCGTCCGGGGTTGCAGGCCACAGCTGGGGACATGCCAGGTACCATTAGGCGAGCCGCTGGACCCTGCTCATAGTCGGCAATCCTGCCCCTCTGGAGGCCACGGACCATTTTGGCTGGCCGGGCTAGTCACTGCGCCGCGGCTGGTATAGGTAAGAGGGATCGCTTACACACCGCTGGGACCTTCACGTAGTCGCCAGCCTGGTATGCGCTGGAGGTACCAGGATTTCTCGCGAAATGCCGGATCCCACGAGGTCTCTAAATGCATGCTCATGCCGAGGAGGTGCCAGGGACCATTTATAATGCCCGACCCCAGCGAGGGTCTCTCGGGGCTCGCGGGCTTGTGCCGGGAGGTGCCAGGGATCTCATTTTATGGTCACTGACCTCCGGGTCACTGGGGCCCATGCGGCGGTGGGGAGGCCAGGGACCGTTTACGAAATACCGACCCCTGCCGGGTTGCTGGGGCCGACGCCGCATCGGTAGGTGTTAGGGACGGTTTGGTAAAGCTACTGGGGACTCGCTTGGTCGCTATCTCACCGCACTAGGGAGAGGTCCCGCGCCTGCGGTGGTTGTTAGGGCTTTTGTGCGCGCTGCTGGAAGTGCCTGGGACCGATATTTGGTATGCCGCCGACCGCAGACGTTAAGTCGCTGCTGGCGGCCAGGCGCTGCGGTTGAGGCCAGGGACCATTTGGCGTAGCCGCCTTGACGCCATACAATACTGGGGCCCATGCGCAGCCTGGCGGCGCCAGGACCATTTGTGAGCCGCTGGGACCCCGGCGAAGTTCCGCTGGGCCCGTGGCATCGCTAGTGCCAGAGACCGTTTGTGCCGCCGGATCGGTGCCGCGTATTGCATGGGGCCCGTATGCCGCATTCGGTCGTTGGTCCCGCGGCTCGCCTGGAGGCCAGACCATTTACAGCCGCTGATTCGCATGGTTGCTGGGGCCCATGCGCGCTGGGGATATCCCAGGTTTGATTTACAGCCGCCGTCCTCGCCACGGTCGCTGCTGGGCCCATCACGCCAGTGCTGGTATAGGTAGCAGGGATCGCTTACGAAGTCGCTGGCACCGTGAGCATGCTCGACAAAAAGGGACCATTTACGGAGCCGCTGGGATCCTGCGGGTTATATGTGTCCCAAAGCCTGCTGAAAAAAAGCAGGTGGACCATTTGGCGATCCGAGGGACCTCAAGATTCGGTTGCTGGGGCCTGCTCGACGGTGGTTACGCCAGGAATTAGGTGGTGCCGCCGGGGACTCGCAGAAGTTGCTAGCCCATGCGCTGCGCTTCGGGGAGCGTCCCAGGACCATTTTATAGCCGCCGGTCCCCGCCAAGAGGGTCGCTGGGCCTCCACCGCGCGGCTGGGGAGTACAGGGATCGCTTACGACCGCTTTGGGGACCTCGCCAAGGTCAGCAAGGCGCGATGCCTGGATGCCAGGACCATTTTACAGCCGCTTGATCCTATGGGGTGCTATCGGCCCCCGTTTGTTGAGGTGCCAGGATCGCTTTGGCGAAGCCACTGACCCCACGCCGGTATGTCGCCGCTGCCCGTATGCATGCTGCTGTGGAGGCGCCAGGGACATCCGGTTTGGCGAGCCGATCTCAATGAGGGTCTCTGGCCTGTGCTCACGAGTGCCAGGACCATTTATTATCCGCGAGGTACCCTGCACTGCTCGCTGAGGCCCGTGCACGCTGGAGGTGCCAGGGACCATTTGGGGCCGATACCCGCGCACGTCCCTGGGGCCCATGCGCTTTGGGGAGGGCCAGGGACCGTTTACGATCCGCTGGGGACCGGCGACGCCGCTGGGCCCCGCACGGCTGGCGAGGTGCCATAGACCGTTTGTGCCCGCCGCCTGCTGGTCGATGGGGTCTGGCGCTGCATGTGGAGCACCAGGGACCATTTGCAGGGGTCACGCTTCCAGAACCCGCGCTGGGTCATCAGCCCATGTTTGCTCTGGGTAGCCAGGGACCATTTGAGCAGCCACAACCCCATGAAGTCGCCAGTCTATAATCGCAAGCCGCGCGGGTGCCAGAGACCCGCTTGGCGAAGCCGCTGGGATCCCGCGAGACGAGGGTGCTGCGCCCCGCGCTTGCTGGGAGGTGCCAGGATCGCTTGGCGAAAGCCTCTGGGACCCATGAGTCGCTGCTGCCCGTATGCCCGCTGTGGAGCGCATCAGGACCATTTTGGCGAGTCACCGGATCCCGCCAGAGGGTCTCTGGGCCTGCTCGTATGCTGGGGAGGTGCCAGGGACATATGGCGAAATGCCGGGGCCCCGCAGGGTTGCTGTGCCCCGTGGCGCTGCCAGGTAGGTGCCAGGGACCGGGTTGGTGTGTCAGCCGCTTGGATCCAGCGCTGGCCCTGGGGTTCGTATGCTGCTGGGGACATGCCAGGGACCGCCAGGTAGCCGCCGGGACCCTGCCTGGGGTTTCAGTCCTCGCAAGTTCTCTGGGAGGGCCATCGACCATTTGGCGAAGCCGCTGGGCTCATCGCGCCGCGGCTGGTATAGGTAGCAGGATCGCTTACGACCGGGCTGGGACCTCGGCGAAGTCGCCAGGCATAGCGTTGTGGGGCACCAGCAATACGTAAATCAACCGGGAACGGAAGTGTTACCAA
>JAHFZB010000614.1:0-35733 GCA_036884735.1 Huso huso
AAAGTCCTGCATTGGAATGGTCTGGGAGGGAGAAGGTTATCCTATGCAATGCACTTCCAATGCTCTCCTCTGCTATTGGAATAGGTGTAGAGTGAAGAACTTCTTTATGGACAACACCGCCCCTGCAGGTGATAGGAGGTACTGTAACAGGATCTGAGATGCATTAACTACCTCAGTAAATGGCTCCCATTCTTCAGTGCACTTGTTTGGGGTTGATAGTGAGGTAGCTGGTTAATGCACAGCCTCTTCTAGCTTATACACTATATCAGTTTAGTGCTTACAGAAAAAGATGTGTTTTTAGAAAAATGAACAGTGTTTATTCACAATGTAATTGTCCTTCACACAACCTTATACAATACATGATAACAAGTAACAAAATATTCATAATTTACAATGTCATTTTTTAGAGTCAGACATGACTCAGTGGAGTACAGTAAAGTCTCAATAAGCTGGTGGTATCTAGAATTTCATACAAGCTGATATCTGGTCACTGTGACGCTCAATGGGTGCGAATCAGCGGTATCTCAAAGCACTCTATGCTTTATACTCTATATAGTTCAATAATGATAATAACTAAATACTACGGGCTACATTTTAAAAAGGGCTTACACTCTAGTCTTTAATTAACTTTATGAAAAGAGAAAAAATCAAATGTTTCAAAATGAGAAACCTTTTGAATACCGAAGAGAACTTGTTATTTGACTTGGTTTTGTTTTTGTTAAATAATCAGGCGTTACACCTCTTTAAAAAAAAAAAACACAGGACTTCATTAAAAAACTGAGGAAACGCTTTGAAAATATGTCTCCTGCTTTAAAGTGGCATTATCTGATTACAACAGTGTACAGGTATCTGAGTCACTTCACTATCAGAGTCTGCTATTATGTTATACATTATAAAAATACATACTTGAGCAACACAATACAATACTAACTGCACGCACAATATTTACACAGTTCAGAGTATGTGCAATAACAGTGGAAATTCACTGCAGGAGTCGTGGCACGCGCGTATCAATGCATTCACTTTGGTTACAGGTATTCAGTTCTCTTTGCATTAATCACATCATGGCTCATGAGTGTCAGCGTGTATAGACTCACGGGTTGTCCCATCTTACCAGTCGCAGGACCTGCCAGTTAGAGACTCATGACAATCTGCAATTGTCATGATGTAAACAAACTGGAGAGTCAACATGTTTCAAGTGCAGTGCGTGGTAAGGGTTGGATGAGCATGAATCCCAGAGGAATCATGTTTGAGTTCACGATTGTGGGACACAGCTTTGAAATAACTTCTTAGAATGTCCTTCATTTTTTTAGTAATATCTTCAAATTCAAATGTCCTGGACAGAATGTGGAAGAATGGGCTTCTGGTACCATTGTAGATGCCTTTGTGCTACCATTGTACTTTAGCCAATACAGAACCACTGTCTGTGAGCCGGTCTCTCTGCCTGCCTGCATTGCCATTCAAATGATGGATTAGGAATATAGCAGCAGTTTATCCAGTATGAACATAAGAACATAAGAAAGTTTACAAACGAGAGGAGGTCATTCAGCCCATCTTGCTCGTTTGGTTGTTAGTAGCTTATTGATCCCAGAATCTCATCAAGCAGCTTCTTGAAGGATCCCAGGGTGTCAGCTTCAACAACATTACTGGAGAGTTGGTTCCAGACCCTCACAATTCTCTATGTAAAAATGTGCCTCCTATTTTCTGTTCTGAATGCCCTTTATCTAATCTCCATTTGTGACCCTGGTCCTTGTTTCTTTTTCATGTCAAAAGTCCCCTGGGTCGACATTGTCTATACCTTTTAGGATTTTTTAATGCTTGAATCAGATCGCAGCGTAGTCTTCTTTGTTCAAGACTGAATAGATTCAATTCTTTTAGCCTGTCTGCATACGACATGCCTTTTAAACCTGGGATAATCCTGGTTGCTCTTCTTTGCACTCTTTCAATGTTTCCAATGTTCAAGAAAGGTGAAGCCTTCCTGTGTGCACCACAATTTCAGCCATGCATTTTGATTTTGTATTTCCTTTGCAAGGTGCCGCAGTATCCCAGAAAATACCACAGTTTTGGTCTTGTCTTTTAATTTCCTTCCTAGCTCTCTGAATTTGTTTTGCAAGGATCTTGGCTTGTCTCTTCCAATATTGTTTGTACCGATGTGGATGACTACTACCGGTCGCCTCCTGTTCATCTCTTTGTTTGTTCTAGGAGCATGTCCAAGTTCTCAGTGCTTCTTAATGCTGGTTTCTCACTCACTTCCAGTTCCAGTTGCGATCTCTCAGATTTGGAGCCGGTTATCGTGATCTCAGCGATTAGTTTCCGACACAAAGGACATGTTCCGATCCGGTCCCACACGTTTTCCGCACACGGGACACACATGCAAGCGTGACCACACGCGAGAACGGTGCCCACGGGACTGGAGAGGCAAACCACGCAGTCTTCAGCGCCCCTGCAGGACAAACAGAAACAGTACCACTATTAGAATCAATATTGAATTATAGTGCGGTGTAAAGCAGCGTAAAAACAAGGAACAGTAAGGAACTAACTTTAAAAGGAATCAGTTGTTCAATATTGATACCTAAATATTACCCCAAAAGATTCAGTTGGCACAATACCTGTTAAAGTCCACCTGTTTATTGTTCTTATATATCATTAAATTAACAAGAGTCCATTTAATCTGTATATTTTATAGCAGAAGGCAAGCTTCAAGGTTGTAATTATGGCCGATAATAAACACAGCAGTGCATTTGAAGTTATTCACACCCCTGCTGTGTATACAGAACAGTGATCTTGTTATTGGCACAGCCAGGGTGCAAATAGCACAGAACTGCTCTCTTTTTCCACACTGCAGTGATGTTAATAGACTGGGCTTTGTGTTACCATCTCTGAACCCCGCCTGCAAAACTGCAGAAAGCAATGCTTTATTTCTTGTTTTTTTTCCAGCTGACCTGTTCGGGTTCGGGGTTCACTGGGGTGTCTCGCCGGTCGGTCGGGCGTGTTTCGAGGGCAGGAGGTTTGGGTGCCGAACGCACTCCTCTTCGTCCGAGCCTGCAAAACCACAGAAAATAAATAATTAAACAAAGAGTGCGTGCCATCCCGGTGAGCTAGGTCCATCTTAAAACACCTAAGCATCCTTTAAACTTGTGGCCTGTGTATTTCTTTATTGTGCAATAACTGTAAAAGCACGACGGTCTCTTTCCTTCCTCACCTAGTATCTGCAGCGCGTGTTTGTCCGGCAGACATCCATCAGCCCCCACAGTGTACTGTTCACATTGACCCTCTGAGCAGCAGGTACGCCTCTCCACTGTTCACTCTGTACAGCAACTCCCCTTTCTTGTTCACCCAATACGCGATCCTGTCCCCCTGCCGGGCGCACTCCTCTGGGATCGCCCCCACCCAGAACCCAGGCCGGCCCTTCAGATTAGGGCAGGCGGGGGGGCAGAGAGTCGGGGTTCATGCAGGAGGGGCAGTGAGTGGTGAAGCCCAGCCCGCAGAGCTCCTTGCCAGTGCCCCCGCTCTCCTCCACTGCAGGATCACGTGCTCCATCAGCGCCACCGGCCGGCTGGTGAACACGAGTCCGTCTCTGAAGGTGTCTCTCCGCTCCACCCGGTGGAGGCCGGGGTGCATTGTGATCTGGGAGCCGTGGGTTTGTGGGTGGAAGCTCAGGGGTCCCAGGCACTGTCTGTGGCAGGCGGGGAGGACGGTGTTTGAGGTGTAGGTCATGGCTGGTCCCTTTACAATGATCTGCAATAAAATTTAAAAAAAATCATTGAGGACATTATACATTTTTTTTTTTTTTAAGGAAATTTGATATCAGTTTTTTTTATATGGATTTAAAAACATGTAAACATTGCATTATTTCTGAAAACAAGTCAATAAAAAAGCTAGTGACTGAAAATGAAACTGCACCCATAGATAAATAGCAGGTCCATATTGAATCTAGCTAAGTGAAAATGAAAGGGTTTGGTTTGCTGTTTGTTAATAAAAAGATTTAAATATTTATTGCACAAATGTAAAGTCATTCAACTCCAGCTTCTCTCTGTAGCTCTCACCACTAGAGCCACACTGCTTTCCTCTCTGCCAGTCCATCCTCAGCTCTAACCACTAGAGCCACACTGCTTCCCTCCTCCCAGTCTCCTCAGCTCTAACCACTACAACCACACTGCTTCCTCCCTCCCAGTCTCTCCTCAGCTCTAACCACTACAGCCACACTGCTTCCTCCTCCCAGTCTCTCAGCTCTAACCACTAGTGCCACACTGCTTCCCTCCCTCCCAATCCCTGTGCTGATGTTGTGCCATGCCACAGCAATGGATTATCAAGAGTAAAGGATAGTGTGTTCATACCATTTGGCTGCCATTGCATCTGGTGTCAAAGGACTTTGATTACAATACTCGGACTACACACACCAGGTACGCTAATATTATGCCAATTGGTGGTCTGTATACCCTGAAAGGATGATAACATATCAGAGCGATGCCAGTGCCTGTATTGCTATTAAAGATCACTTGTTAAAATGGTACAAACATGCAGTCACTAAGGTATTATTGTGAATGTTTTCTGGTATTTTCAAAAGGGGATTTTTTTGCATTTGCAATACAGGAATTGCACAGAGCAGACAATAGGACTAACGCTACAAGCAGTACAGACTTTGGGACACGTAGGGTTAAAAAGGTTATAAGAGTGGACTGAGTGCAGCTGACAGGCCAAGAGGAAACTGTTGCCTCGGCAACATGAGGACTAATCAGAAACCACAGGGAGAGTTCAGAAAAGCAACTGTGCATTGGGTCATGAAACTAATACACCCCTATCCTGTGTCATGATGCAGCTTGGATAACAAACAGACTGAGAGAGAAGCCTTAACCCTTACAGCTAATGACTTTCAATTGCACTGCAATGGCAATGCAGACAGGCAGGGGCACTGCAATGGCAATGCAGACAGACCGTGGCACTGCAATGGCAATGCAGACAGACAGGGGCACTACAATGGCAATGCAGACAGACAGTGGCACTGCAATGGCAATGCAGACAGACAGTGGCACTGCAATGGCAATGCAGACAGACAGTGGCACTACAATGGCAATGCAGTCAAACAGGGGCACTACAATGGCAATTCCGTTCTGTATTATCAGTTTTATCAGTTTTATCAGTCAGATACGAGTCCTTAGTCTCTGTCGCTGTACCCTGCACTATACACAAACACGGTTTGTTCACAGAATAGTTTTCTCCACAGGAGACAAGCTCAGTTTGCCATGGAAACGTGCTTGTGTACACAACAGTTAGCCTGTTTACATTCCACAAAGGAAGTGTTAGCGGCAGGTGCTACGTGACATCCCAAACAATCCACCCTCTTGTCATTACCTGCAGCAGTAGGAGGTCAAAAATGAAATATTTAAGCTGTCCTTCCAAAAAGTACTGTAGCATTACAATACTATAAAAACACTATGGTACTGTACTATAGTAACCTGAGCATACTACAGTATTGTGCCATAGCAGTACAATTGTACTGTGTATATATCATTTGTTTCATGTTGCTGTATCATTATAGCTTATAGTTGAGCCATGCTGTCTTACAGTGCTATTAGAAAACACTATGAAATGCCATCCATAACTAGCTTTTGATATAGTTTCACTATAGTACTACTGTAATTTGCTACAGTACTTTCTTAGAAGGAATGCATTGTGTGTTATACATTTTTACCAAATGGAATAATAACCATAAAAATAACCAATCAATAAAACAAACAGCTGCATAAACTAGGGCCTGACAGGCGTTTGGGTTCGTTTTTAGTCGGCTTTATCAGGCACGCCATGAAAATACACAAACTGTATTCTGGTAATTGGATAAGGATAATCATCTTTTATTTGTTTTGTAATATTTTGTGACAGGTGGCTTTCGCCTGTTTTAGTTTCGTTGTTAGAATGTTACGCGCTTGTTGAGATTAGTTTCATAATAAACACTTTGATCCCTTGTTGTAAAGTTTTTATAGCAACTTTACAATAGAACTGAAGTACAAGATCCTGGGCTGGACCAGACCTTTACTATATGTCTCAAGTAAACACCTGGGGCTGGTTTCACAAAGCACTTCCACGTAGCAGTCTGCTAAATTCAATTCACTTCCATACACATTGTTATTTATTTTTTTAAAGAAAAAAAAACCATTTATCCTTTAATCATATAGAATTGCTGAGTGGATTTCTACAAAAGTTATTGTTCTGTCTTAAAATGTTTTTTGAAACAGGTAGAAATCAGATATCTCGCTCACAGTTTTGTGAAACTGGCCCCCATGTTCTCGTTTTTTTCTTTCCCTTATTTTCCTGTGCTTGTCTTTAGACATTTTTAACTGGCCAAAAATCTGTGTTGATCTGGGCAAAGAGCAATAAAGTTTGGAAAACTAAGGGGCTGAGATTAGGGTTAGATCATTTTACAGCACTGAGGAATCCACTGGGGTTGCATCAACCCCTTATTTTTAGGGGTGATCCTGCTGTCAGAGAATATATGTTCCCCCCCACAAGTCTATATCCATGCACTTTCAAACCTTGATTTAAGACCACTTTCCCTAACCCCTATTGCACTACAAATACAAACGATTAATCGTAATTAAATGATGGATTTGTAAAGTATGTGTACTATGCACACTATGCACGGCATGACATTTGTATTTAGAACAAAATGCATGTGATTCATTATAATGCTGCCAACTCTTGACAAACGTGTCTAAAGACGTATCGACTTGAGTGGGTGTGGTAGCCTGATTTAGTAAAACAACTGTGGAAGACGATTAGAATACTGGAGGAACGCGGCAAGATTTTTCTTCTTGTTTACTCCAAAGAAGCCCAGAGCTGACACAGCCTTTGCAAAAAAACCACCAATGAATAATTGATATTGCACAGACAGGGGTCCTGATACGGTAACACACTGTCTGTCTGCATTGCCATTGAAGATCATTTGGGAAGGGTATAGTTAGCACGCTGCACTGTCTTTTGTGCTGCCAATGCCCCTCAGTATAATACAGAGCTTGTAGTGCTATTTTCTGTCAGTCTGTATTGATTTAATGGAGTCATTGTGAAAGTAGATCAGTTAGCAGTGGCGATAAAAAAGCAACAAGGAAATAATAAACATGTTGATGACTTAAGGAGCACAATCTCTGAGTTATCAAGGTAGCAAAATGATAAGATACAGCATTTGAGCCAAAGAAGACAAAAGCAAAGAGATGTGGTGTGCGGTGGTATGCATAGGCAGGGATAGAAACTCACACTAGCCCTGCTGCTGCACCCAGCCCTGGGGTTCAGAACTGCCCTCAGTGAAGTCTATTATTATTATTAGTGAAATGATCAGGAGCCAGGGGTTTGAGCACGGCTTGAAACTCACACTAGCCCTGCTGCTGCTGCACCCAGCCCTGGGTTTCTGAACTCCCTCAGTGAAGTCTATTATTATTATTATTATTATTATTATTATTAATGAAATGATCAGGAGCCAGGGGTTTGAGCATGGCTTGAAACTCACACAAACCCTGCTGCCCCCAGCCCTGGGGGTTCAGAACTGCCCTCAATGATCAGAGGCAGGAGCTTGAACAATTGTTCCTCCCTCCACAGCTTCTATCAGTAAACCTATCAGATTCATGCTGTGTTGAGAAGTTCGATCACGTCAGAGCACATTTCACAGGTCATTTATTAACATACCAAGGGGAGCTCTGAAACCCAGGGCTGTGCACAGGGCTTGCTAACCTTGTCCACAGGGCTCTGTAGACTGTGCTGTTTGTGGTCTGCCTCATAAACGAGAATGCAGGTGGAACTGGGAGCAAATAGGAGGCCTAACCGCATTATAACTGATTCAGTGGTATAAGGGACTACCTTGTAATGAAAGCAACACTTTATATTAAGTGTCTAATTACTGTGTATTTACATAGTAGTTACTTAGTAAATACATGTGCACTTACACATAGTTACAATGTTATTATACATAGTTGTACTTAATGTGTATTTTTTTGCATGATATAACCCTAACCCTTTTCTGCTACTTGTGTACTTACATATATCATGCAAAAAGATTAACACATTCAGCACATTGTAACTGTTTATAATACCACTGTAATGATGTAAGACACATGTATTTACTAAGTAACTACTATATACACAGTAATGAGAGACAAGGTAAAGTGTTAGCCTAACGAAGCAGTGCTGCATTGCAAACTCAATACCAGACTACGCATCACACAGCCCACTTGAAACAGAATCCAATAGAAAATGACTTCTAGTTACTGAACTCAAACAACCAAAGGATTTTTAACATGCATATTCAGATACAATTCTGTTCCTCTGGTATTCCTGTAATATTGCATTTGTTTAAAGACTTTCCCTTATTAAAGTTTGCCATGGTGTTTTTTGCATGGTAATTTTGCAGTTCTCCCCCTATGCTTTTCCCATGGTTATACAATGTATTTATAATTTATTTTTATTATTATTATTATTATTATTATTATTATTATTATTATTATTATTATTATTATTATTATTATTATTATTATTTAATAATAATAATAAATAAACATTTAACCAAAATATTTACCATGGTATGCTTTACCATACCTCTCTGTGCTTTGCAATGCTTCCCTATGCTTTACCAGACCTCTCTGTGCTTTTTACAATGCTCCATATGCTTTTTACCAGACCTCTCTGTGCTTTACAATGCTTCACTATGCTTTACCAGACCTGTCTGTGCTTTTACAATGCTTCTATGCTTTACCAGACCTCTCTGTGCTTTTACAATGCTTCCTTATGCTTTACCAGACCTCTCTGTGCTTTACAATGCTTCTCTATGCTTTTACCACACCTCTCTGTGCTTTACAATGCTTCCCTATGCTTTACCAGACCTCTGTGCTTTTTTTACAATGCTTCCCATGCTTTACCAGACCTCTCTGTGCTTTACAATGCTTCCCTATGCTTTTACCAGACCTCTCTGTGCTTTACAATGCTTCCCTATGCTTTACCAGACCTCTCTGTGCTTTTACAATGCTTTCCCTATGCTTTACCACACTCTCTGTGCTTTTACAATGCTTCTCTATGCTTTACCATACCTCTCTGAGCTTTATCACACGTTGCTATGCTTTTACTATGCTTTATTCCTTTGCCATTGTAACCCCTTTGTAAGGGCATTAACTGTAATATATTTAAATAGTCAGTATGCAGTGACAACATGCAATGATTAAAACATTCATATCAGTGTCTTACCAAGTCTCGAGAGAGTGTTTGATTCCCCATGGTTGATCCTGTTCTGGTAATCCCTTGAATTCTCACCCAGTCTGTGTCTCAGTGATGGGACTGGATATACAGTGAAGTAGTCTGGTGCTCTAGTGTATGTATACAGAATGTGTCAGCGTGTGTTTGCTGTGCACTTAAATACCTTCATCCTACGCGATTGGTTACAAGAAAATGGGCGGACCGAATGGAAAAGTACCTCAAACTGACTGGGAAAGTACCGCTTTCGTTTCTGTCAGTGTGAGTGAGTGAGTGTGTGTGTGTGTGTGAGTGTGTGTGTGTGTGTGTGTGTGAGTGTGTGTGTGTGTGTGTGCGTGTGAGTGTGTGTGTGTGTGAGTGTGTGTGAGTGTGTGTGTGTGTGTGTGTGTGTGTGGTGAGTGAGTGAGTGTGTGTGTGTGTGTGAGTGTGTGTGTCTTGTCTGGTCTGTGCCCTTGAAATATTAGACCCAGACACATTAACTGCAGATCAGCGTGTTTGTGCACTTTTATTAATAAACAAAACCAAACAAAACAAACACAGGAACAAAACACTAGTTAAACAAACACTGTACCCAAGCTATAGCCAGCGCGGTACCTGCTCTTTGTCTCTGTTCCTCTGACAAAGGATGTGGCTTCTCTTTTATAGCATGTGCCTGGGCTGATTTGATCACTAAGTATTCAATGACGCACCAGCCACATTCTGCACCTGGATTTGGTATAAATGGGGTTTCAGCACCCCATTTATACCAGTGGTTAAAGAAATGGGCTTGTAACCAGGAGGTCCCCGGTTCAAATCCCACCTCAGCCACTGACTCATTGTGTGACCCTGAGCAAGTCACTTAACCTCCTTGTGCTCCGTCTTTGGGGTGAGACGTAGTTGTAAGTGACTCTGCAGCTGATGCATAGTTCACACACCCTAGTCTCTGTAAGTCGCCTTGGATAAAGGCGTCTGCTAAATAAACAAATAATAATAATAATAATCCCTGCCAAAATTAAATGCAAACTATTTAAAACTATTAACACATGGTTGTGTGTGTCTTTTTAAGTGCTCAGTGCCGGCAACTATTGAAATAGCAGTTATTAGAAAATAGAAAAATGGACCTAAACCAATGTTCTCGGTAATTTTTAGATTTGTGTTTTTCAATCCACAGTGAAAGCTATGGTTAATGAAAACGTTCCAGTCTGAAGTCCCGTACAGTACTGAATTAGCAACAAACCTTTGTGATCTCAAAGTATGGTCTTGGGCTAAATTCTCAAAACTGTTTACTCGAGCACAATTCTTTCAGCAAGGAGAAACACACCCAATAAGGTTACCAGACCAGAAATAAAGAAGCGAGCAAGACTTTTAATTCAGGAGCTGGAGTGAAGTATGGAGTCGTTTCTTGTTCGTTTCATTATTTATTTCTTAGCAGATGTTATATTGGTGATGTTTAATCTGTGGTCTGAAAAAAATGAAAGAGGATGAATGGGTCCGAGTGGAAGCATGTTTAGAAGAGAAGGTAGGAAGCACTTTTTTACACAGAGAGTTATAAATGCATGGATTAGCCTACCAGGTGATGCATCTAAAACACTGGGAACATTAAAACACAATCGATTCTCTCCTGTTAAATTAGCCCCCCCCCCCCAGTTGGGGTGAATGGTGCGCTAACAAGGGACCAGTCTTGATGGAACAAGTTCCCAAACTTTCCTTATGTTCTTGAAGCGAAAAACAACAATATCGAATTGAGACTTAGGACAGTGCAAACCAGCGAACTGATAACCTCCATAAAGTTTTATCTTGTAAACATGTTTTACAATCCATCATGCCTCATTTTTCCGTTTAATCAGTAACAGAAATGGCGGTTAATTGCGCAATGCACAATGTCAGGTAACTGTAAATCCACAACAGTGTGTGTCACTGAGTGCTAAATATGTAAGCAGTCTAATCTTAATGCAGTCTTAAAATAAGAGGCTGTCGATATTCAGCTTTCATTTACAGTATTTAATTTATTCCTAACTGTTTTGTTTTTGGTTATCGCTGTTTGCCCTGAATAATAAGCCTACTCTTGACACAATAGTGTATGGGTGTGTACGTACAAAGTCCCCTAATAACCAGGCCGCTGTTCTTTTATTGGAAAGTCTAAGGCAACGAAAGGAAACAGAAACTGGAAGAAGGTTCTTAGAGATGCCAGTTAAAGCTGTAGAACTCTGTGTACTCTGTGTGAGTGCCCATATATGATTTGTATTTTATTTGGCATTTTTTTTTTTTTTTTCTTTCGTTTCTTTCCAGAAATTAAAATGCCTGATAACGTTCCCCATGCAGCGGAAAGGAATATCCGCTAGAAACTGTCCTCAGGGCATCAGATGATTCGAGAGCATTTGCCAAGTACTCCCACCTTTCACTTCCTGAGCTCGTCACTTCTCTGACATCAACACATCCTGACTCTAACCCAAACCCAACCCCTAACCTTACACAACCTAAACCCAAACCCTAAACCTAAACATTAAGAATCATCGGATGCCCTGAGGACAGTTTGTAAAGGATAATCCTCTGTGCTGCTTCCCTCACCGCAGCGTTTCCCCAGTCAGGAGAACTGAAGGCCAGTGGGCATCCTCCAATCCCCTCTTTACCCACAGAAGCATCTAGCTCCCTCTGCTCTGGTGGGTGGGTATGGGGGAGTGTATACACAAACTGGACTGTCAACAGCCTCTTCTAGTGCCCAAACATTTATTATGTGCTTGTGGTATATAACAAGTCAAAACACACATGAGAGCCAATGCAAATGTGTGTGTATGTGATTCTGAAAGACTCAAAAGGCACTGTGTTCATATCACCTGATAAAGTTTTATCTTGTATTTACAGTGATTGCAAAAAAAGGTTTTATTACAGTGCAATTCATTTTACCTCGTTTTGCAGTTAAATGAGTAGCAGAAATGGCGGTTAATTGCGCAAATGTATACTGAGCATCAAAAGAAACTTATCACTTATCTTTGGATAAAATTCACTAGATGTGATTGAAAATGACACACTCTGTTTTAGAGCAGGTGCAGTGACTTTTAATGTGCTGATTAACAATTGACATCATGGGCAGCAGTGTGGAGTAGTGGTTAGGGCTTTGGGCTCTTGACCGAGGGGTTGTGGGTTCAATCCCTGGTAGGGGACACTGCTGCTGTCCCTGAGCAAGGTACTTACCTAGATTGCTCAGTAAAAGCCCAACTGTATAAATGGGTAATTGTATGTAAAAAATAATGTGATATCTTTGTAACAATTGTAAGTCGCCCTGGATAAGGGCGTCTGCTAAGAAATAAATAATAATAAATAGTAATAATGAAGATGCTGCAAAATGATCTGCCGATCTTGGGCAGGTGTTGTGACTCTCGGTCTCCCAATTTGTGGCCTATCATTGACAGAGTGTGTCTGGTTATACAGTCTCGCCAGGTTTGAAATTGCTACGCTGTATGCTGCCCTAGTCCAGCCTCCAACATGCCGATTGCACTAAGGTGCTGCTCTCTTGACAGACATGGCATATTGGTTTATGTGTGTGTGTGTATCTTTGTGTGAGTATGTGACTGTATCTGTGTGTGTGCCTCTGTGTGTGTGGGTGCGTATCCTTGTGTGTGTGCGTGTCTCTATGTGTGTGTGTGTCTCTGTGTGTGCGTCTCTATGTGTGTCCCGTTACCATGCCATTGCTGGCCAACTGTGTTTTAATATACGAATGAAGTAGATCACATGGTCTCAGCACGTGGTGATCGCTGTATTTAGGTAGTGTGGATGGAATATTTTATATAGAACCAGTAAAGGAGCTCTCTTGCACATAGTAACCCCTGATAAAAAAGTGTATACTATACTGAGGTTCTGAGGATTCCACTCCTGATAATATATCCCATTCGATCAGGATTACTAAATGACAGTTTTAGACATTTTAAAACAGTTTGTGAAATTGCCTTGCTAAAACTGTGAAGAAAAAAACACATATATGCATTATAAAATAGATACATAGATAGGAAGCTGAACATGGTGCATTTAAACACACTGTGACTTAGAGAACAGCCAGGTGCAACAGAAATCATGATGTAATGGAATAATGGAACTGACTCAGACGCTTGCCAAAACCCAACAGTGTGTCACGTGTGCTTAATGTGGTTCAATTTCATCCCAGAGTCAAATTCTGGGAAAGGATGGGGAAGTCCTGAAACCGAAAGCGTGGGAGTGTGGAGGTGCAGCAGCGTAAAGGAATATCCGCTAGATTGAGTGTCCTGAGGGCATCAGATGATGATTCGAGGGCATTTGCCAAGAACTCCCACCTTTCACTTCCTGAGCTCGAGGCATCTCTACGAAATCAACCCACCCTGACCCTAACCCACCCCCAAACCTAACCTTAAGCAACCCCAGCCCTAAAACCTAACCCTAACCCAATACCTGACCCTAAACCTAACCATTAAAAATCATCCGATGCCCTGAGGACACTTTCTAGTGGATATTCCTGGGATGTGGTAAAACCCGGAACAAGGCTTTAATTAATTCAATTGCATTAAAAAGCAGCTCAGAAAGTTACACACACGTGAGGGGAATATTTTAGCAATCAGAACCGATTAATAACTCGCTGTCATTAACCGTTTCCGGCCCAGAACCCTCTTTTTATCACTGTCATTGCAAGAAAACAAAAAAAGTTGCAGCAACAATAACTGTTGTGAAACTCTTGCAGGTCTATACACGTGTTATTATTTCTTTTTTAATTACATAAAACTGTTACAGTTAAGGGCTACCAGTAATTCTAGACATTTGCAATGTTTCTACTTGTGAAAATAATGTTACTTCATCACCTCCTTTCCTGTAGAAATAAGGCCTCACTATATTCCACTATAAATAAAAAAGAGAAAAACGATGTTAAAAAACATGGTTCTGGGGGGGCCCGAGTGGCGATCCAGTAAAGGCGCCCACGTGGAGTGCAGGATGCGCCTATAGCCTGGACGCCGTTCCAGTCCAGACTATTCCACAGCCGACCAGGACGGAGCTCCCAGGGGCGGCGACACACTGGCCGAGTCGCCCGGGGAGGGAGGGTTAGGTCGGCCAGGGTGTCCTCGCTCACCGCGCACCAGCGACCCCTGTAGTCTGGCTGGGTGCTCATGGCTTGCCTATAGCTGCCCAGAGCTGGCGTTGTCCTCCAACGCTGTAGCTCTTGGGTGGCTGCATGGTGAGTCCGCAGTGTGAAAAAGCCGGGTCGGCTGACGGCACACGCCGGAGGACAGCGGCAGATGCGTCTTCACCCCTCCCGAGTCAGCGCAGGGGTGGTAGCGGTGAGCTGAGCCTAAAAATAATTGCAGAGTCCAAATTGCGAGAACATAATAAAAATAATTGGCAACGACTAATTTAAAATATATATATATGGTTCTGCTAAAATAAAATATAAATAAATACAATTATATATAGTGAAGTTCCCTAAAAGACAACATTTTATTAAATGGCGATTCTGTCAGTTTTTTCAGCAGTATTATTTTATCCTCACTTGGTTGTATTATTGGGGGGGCAGTGCAGTGAAACTTTTCAGATCTCCCCCTTTTTTCCTCTTTTCCTTTGACAAGCTTTCCTTTGTCGAGCCTCACTATCATAATGTCTATTATTATCAGAACGCCAGAACGCCTATTATAATTACACGATTTTTTTTTTTTTTTTTTTTTAATGATATTTTTATTGATAATTATACGATTTTAAACCATCAAAAATGAAACCTGCCAAACCTCTGGAACCTCCAAATAAAAAGAAACTCAAACCTGAATGTCAAAAAAAAGGGAAAGACTACAAAAAAAAAATGTGTAATTTAATTGTGTACCAAGTAAGCTATAGTAAAAAAAATTAAATCATATACAGGTAGTTTTAATTAAACACACACACACATGTATTTATTTATGCATATGAGACACAATGTAAAAACGAATTAATTTTTTTGAAGAAGAAAATGGGAAATGCATCAAGGTTTCTGTATTTGAAGTCACCCTGCATAATATTAAAATCTAAACTGTTTTGCTTTGTCTGCTCGTTTTTCCTTACATGTTGTAAACTACATAATTGTAAGGTAGTGTGTTTGCTTGCCTTTGCACTGCAGTTGCATTGTATCCATTTTGTATCAAATATATGTACATATATGAATATGTTAAATACATTTAAAGACATTTTTATCATTGTAAGTATAAGAACAAAAAAGTTGTGCAAAAAATAAATGTTGTTAAACTGTTGCAGCTCTATATACGTGTTATTTATTTATTTTTTTAATCACATATAACAGTTAGGGGCTACCAGCAATCCTAGACCTTTGCAATTGTTCTACTTGTGCAAATACTGTTACCTTATCACCTCCTTCCCAGCAAAGTAGAAAGAAGGCCTCACTATATTATGTGTATCATTTTCATACTCTGTCCAGCTTCGGAACCCCGTGTTCCGGCCGGTTTTGTCTATTCATCTGTTTATTACCCGGAATGGGCAGTTAAAGGCGGGTTCTTTCAATAGTGTTATGTTATTCTCACTTAGTTGTATTGTGTGTATCATTGCCATACTCTTTGCAGCTTCGGAACCCCGTGCTCAGGACGGTTTTGTCTATACAGCTGTTTATTGCACGGAATGAGCAGTTAGAGGTCGGTTCGGTGGGTTTTTTCAGCAGTGTTATGTTGTTCCCACTTAGTTGTATTGTGTGTATAATTTTCGTCGTCTTTGCACCTTCGGAACACAGTGTTCCGGGAGCTTTTTGGTTATAAAAAAAGGGTTCTGGCCCGGAACGGGTTAATGACAGTGCGTTATTAATCGGTTCTGATTGTTAAAATATTCTCCTCATATGTCTGTAACTTTTTATGCTGTTTTTTAAAGCAGCTGAATTCATTAAAGTACCGTTCCGGGCCGTTTAGTCTCGTTCCGGCTTTTACCCCATCCCTTCTGTGGCAGTCTAAACTGATGTACGCGGCAGTGCAGGCGCTGTCAAAATACTAGTCATTTATTTGAAATGTTTACCTGCAACTTTGAGTATACGACTCAATCTTGCTCAATGAAATACAATTACAAACAAAACCAATGTCGCGCTGCGACGTAACCTTAAAATATGCAGGATATACATAATCCAGTCGTAATTTCATTTCAAAACAGTAGGCTACAGCTCTATAAGCACACTGCAAGACGGTAACGATGCTGAAGTTGGCTTCTTAATTATACGCATATAGCAAATATAACTCAAATTGAATAAGTAGGGTATTTAGGGGGTTAAATCACTCCGGACCACTTATTTCAAAGCGGATTCTCACAGAGGGGAACCCCTCTACGGCCCAAAACGGATTTTGATACGAAAACAGCAGTCAAACATGGCACAGATAGCAAGTTTAGTCAAATCTTATTTTTGTCCCGCTTTTGGCTAGTTGTCCCATTTTTCATGAACGTCTGTGTTTGGCCAGAAGCTCACCTGTAATTAAGCAGCGCCCTGATGGACGGAGATAAATCTAAAGCCAGCTGACCCCATAATCCCCGAGACACTTTAAAACAGGATAAGTTTGTAAAATCGACCCTAAATTGAAAGAAATAAATCTGTAATGAAGTGTTAAAACTTTGCCACATTGATAGTGTTAATTACCGCGAGGCAGCATGACGACACAATAGTAAAATGGGCATTGATTGTTTTTATTTACATTAGTATTTTATATGGGAGTTTAAATATATAGAATAAAATGCAGAACAACAACTAAAAGATTAGATATTAGTTGACTTCCGCACACAGCGCAAATAGACTGTATTTACTGCAATTAAAAAAAAAAATCTGTTTCCTGCCAGTGAGCTCGCAGTGGCTTATCTAATCTAGACACTCCTCCCATGAAATATTATTAAACCGAGGTGAGGAAAAGCTTCCATCGAAGGAAAGTTGTCATTGTTTTTAGAATCCTTATATATTAAATTAAAGTGGTTTTCTTACTGTGTGACAGGTTTTGAGTTCACACCTCGTACTGCAGACTGATGAGCGAAAACTCATACTGAGTTAGTCTTTGCAAATTATATGACTCCCGGATTTAGGCTTCGAAAGCTGGTAACTTTAAGTAGGCGTGGTGCATCAAAATCCGTTTTGGGCCTGGATAGAAGCATATGGGGACGAGGGGGTTCCCCTCTATGAGAATCAAATTTGAAATAAGTGGCCCAAAGCGATTTACCAAATATTATGGCTTATTCACTATAATATTTGGCATCCCGTGTTTTCAAAGGGGGAATAATATAGCTGGTACACCACAGTAAAATAAATAAAATGAATACATCGTGAAATCAGACCGAAGTAGCTCGGTAGTTGAGCAACATTACTACCGTTTTCGTAAGCACAGCAATAGCAGAGAAAATGCGCACGTTCACCACACACACAGGCAGACTTCTATTAAAAGAAATATGCGCATTCTCCAAATCAATCTAGAGAGATCTGCGCCGCGCCGACATGTTAAGCGATTGCTCGGGGATGCAAGATATCAAGGGGGTACAGGATTCATCATAACACCGGGATAGAGACATGTGTTTGACATCGAGGGGTTCTTTGAAATAAGTGTCTGTGGTAAAGTGGTTCACAGTGTGCAGGTGCAGGTGATCAGACAACGATATCCAGGTGCAATGAAGGACTCATTGCTGTATAATTGAATGCCTGGTGGCTAACGAACAACGAAATAATACCGTCCGTTTCAGTTCACCGACACGCAACACACACAAACACCAGTCCACGTGCGTGCTCTATCAGAAACTGCGATTCTGTCTATTGCCTTTATCACTGAAGATGCCATTTGGTTTGATAATTCAAGAGATGGCAATATGCCTGCGTCTTAATGGGAGACAGGGAATGAATCAAACAGCGTTTCAGAATCGTTTTTGAACTACTGTTGCATACAATGACGTTTAAAAACTGAACAGTTTTTTTTTTAATAATAACAGAAACGCAACAATCTCAGAGCGATCCCCTGGATTTCAGTTTCATTTTCTTCTAGAGTTTCTATTTGTGGTAGTCACGTGCTTTTGTTAATTTCGGGTCTTTAAATGTTTATATTTTGCCGTTTCTAACTACATAAGAACATAAGAACATAAGAAAGTTTACAAACGAGAGGAGGCCATTCGGCCCATCTTGCTCGTTTGGTTGTTAGTAGCTTATTGATCCCAGAATCTCATCAAGCAGCTTCTTGAAGGATCCCAGGGTGTCAGCTTCAACAACATTACTGAGGAGTTGGTAACAGACCCTCACAATTCTCTGTGTAAAAAAGTGCCTCCTATTTTCTGTTCTGAATGCCCCTTTATCTAATCTTCATTTAGACCCCTGGTCCTTGTTTCTTTTTTCAGGTCAAAGAAGTCCCCTGGCTATAAAAGTTATAAAAGAAAAAGGAATCGACCATAGAGATTAAAAGGAATCATACTTTTTAAAAAGCTGCAATGCTGTCAATGTTAAGAAATTCATTATTTGAGAAAAATACTAATTGTAAAGCAGTAAGAAATAAAGAAATGCCGCGATATTAAATCATGTTTTGTTTTTCACAGCACCAGAGAAGCGGAAATATTTTGTATAATATTAACTTACCCCAATATTAAAGTTTCACCCCCACTAGTATGTTGCACATTAACCATGATTTACTCGTTCTGTATGCTAACTTAGATTTTGTTAGATTGAGAAGCTAACATCCTCTAAATATTTGTTCAGTAGTTCGGGACAAACACCAATCACAAAATGTTTTAGTACAAATATTTATTGTAGAGAATGCGGAGTATGCATTTAACAGAAAAGTATGCTGTATATACACATTCATTTGGCATCAAACCTAACTTGGTTTGAGGGTTCGCTGCCTGGCCAACTGGACGAGGCTGAGACCCCCAAAAAGAACAAGCCAGTCTCAATGCCACAATTAGAATTGAATATAGCCCACTTGAAGGTTTAGCCAACCTTTAACAAATGATCATCAGCACGCGAGGAGAGGAAAACAAAACCCATTTTGGGAAATAAACCTCTGGGAATCCATGGTTGATTCGATTGCCCTTCCTCCAGGCAGGCTACTAACACTTAAGAGCACATTTCTGTAAAAGCATTTTTTAGGCTCCATAATATTTGTTATAATGTAAACTTGGTAAGCACTGGAGGATCAACAACCTAACCGCTTGATAAGAGTCTGGAACTCAGTGGGAAAAAAGCTGCTACGATTCTGAAGGAAGGACCGGAAAACTGCTCAGCTGCGAATCCGGACCTGAAATAAATCAGGTGAAAGAAGAACAAATGTTGGGTGACGATTGTTCAGTTTTCGTTAATAAACAGCGGGCCTGAGGGTGATGCACCCTGAGAAAGATGGAGATGGACAAGAGAGAAAGGGGTCATATGGGCCAACATGGGAGTTTAATTTATAAACAAAATTGAAAAAAGTTTCTCTAATCTTCTGGTCCGTTTTACTTCTTTTTAGCAGGAAGGAAAGGGTATCAGATGAGGGGATTGCTAGGTCAGAGATTAAGGGGTGAATCTGGGGGTTGAATTTGAGAGCGATGTAGACTCCCAGCACCTATGGGAACCCAAGAAGGCTAAGAGAAAGAGCTGTAAGGTTTTATCTAAAACAGGCAGGAGTAGCTGGAGCAGATGAGAGGCACCAAGAGAGTACGTTGATGGCAATAGGTAGGCAAGCAGGAGGAGAAAGAGATTCTGATAGTTGAAGCCCTTTCAGGATTAGTGCAATTTGTGAGTTGCAGAGTGTAGAGCTGGGACACTGAAATTGAGTTGAGTTTGTAGAAAAACTTGATGCCAGAAATTCAAATCTTATAGCTCTGTTCTTAAGGGACATAAAATAGGATGACGCTACGGGCACTGAAAATGATGAAAAGGAATGTTGAATGCAAAGTGAAATTTTAAAGCAATTCCAGGATGACCAGTACATTTGCAGTGAGCGGGGAGTGATGCTGAGAAGAGTAGTTTCTTGAGCCTGCAGAAATCAGGGAATGCAGCAGGTGGCTCACATGAATGTCAGGTCTGAAAATGAGGAATCTGAGTTTGCAGGAGGTCGCCTTCGAAGCCAATGCTCTGAATCTCTGCGTTTGGAAACAAGAAAGAGAATCGATTATATTCAGGTGGCGAGAATGTGTTGAGCTCTGAAAATGAACTGATGAGTAACAGATAAACAGGTAATCCTTCTGAATATTCTCATTATATGGTGGGAGAATGAATGATGTGAGTGGAGAAGAATGGATTTTGAGCCCAGGAAGACCCCCAAAAGGTGTGGCTACAGCAAATGGACACATTTTGCGCAATGACGAGGAGTGATCGGTTATAGGAATAATGCTGAATTCGTTGGGCCATGGAGCAGAAAACCAATTTTCCCTTGTAGTATCTTCCAAAGCCAAGCGAGGGAGCTGCATCTTTGAACGGTTGAATGTCTTTTGTGCAGCAGGAGACAGCTGTCGTAAAAAGAAAGTACTGCCATTCCTTTCTTTTAGTAGGAGCTCCCACAGGCGGAGTTCTCATGAAAAAAAAAAAAAAAAAAAGGAACCAAACCATGAGTATGACATCATTGAGGGAATCGACAGAAAGGATCAAATAGAGAAGGTAGGAGATAAAAGCTCTGCCTTGAGGATTTATCCTCATTATGCATACAAATTGCAAAGCATATGACATGGTTTATTTAAATTTCCAGAAAGCTTTTGACAAAGTCCCACATAAAAGATTAATTTCTCAAACTGAGCGCATGAGGGATTCGAGGAAATGCATGCACGGGATTAGGGAGTAGTTAACATGTAAAAACAGAAGACCTCCAGAGTATGCAGTATTGCGGCCCTGACTAATAGTCAAAGAAATGGGAACGGTTTGAAAGTGTTTGAATAAACTGCCGATAAGCTGAAAGAAGAAAGCATCTCACAGCGAAGAGACCACTATGGGGTCGTGCTGGACACCCATGGCCAGGGAGGTCACTGCAGGGGCCTGCTGAATGCCTGCAGTGAGGGGAGGGTAACCTAAAAGGTTACATTTGGAAGACCACGGAGGTAAGGAATAGAAGGGGCTGTGGGGCCCTGTTGAAGCTCGCAGCTGGTAGAAAACCGTTTGACAGAGAAGGAGCACTATGGGGGCCTGCTGGATGCCCACAGTGGTTAGGTCACTGCAGGGGCCTGCTGGACGCCTGCAGTGAGGAGAGGTAACCTGAAAGGTTGTAGTTGGAGGTGAAGGGCACTATGGGGGCCTGCTGGGCGCCCATAGTGGCCGGAAAGGTCACTGCAGGGGCCTTCTGACACCTGCAGTGAGGGAGGCAACCAGAAAGGTTATAGTTGAGGTGAAGGAGCACTATGGCGGCCTGCTGGACGCCCATAGTGGCTGGGGCGAGGTCACTGCAGGGGCCTGCAGTGATGGGGGGGGAAACGCAGGGAGCAGCCCCCAACTGTAATTACTGATTAGAGGAGACATCAAAATGGAGCAAGGTAACCAGTGGTGTACTACAGGGATCAGTATTAGGGTCCTCTGCTATTCCTAATCTACATAATGATTTAGATTATGGCATAGTAATCAGACTTGTTAAATTTGCACACAACACAAAAATAGGTGGAGTGGCAAACACTGTTGCAGCAGCGAAGGTCATTCAAAATGATCTAGACAGCATTCAGAACTGGGCAAGCACATGGCAAATGACATTTAATAGAGAAGTGTAAAGTACTGCACAGGCAAGAAAAAAATGTGCATTATAAATATCATATGGAAGATACTGAAATTGAAGGAATCTTTGAAAAGACCTAGGAGTTTATGGTGACTCAGATATGTCTTCATCTAGACAATGTGGGGAAGCTGTAAAAAAGCCAGCTAAAGAGATCACTGCAGGGGCCTGCTGGACGCCTGCAGTGATGAGGTGTAACCAGAAAGGTTACTGATGCATATTATACAACAGTGGCGGTGTCGAACCCAGGATAGATCGCGAGAAGCCGCCCTAACTGTAAAAACAATCTCTGGATACAAATGCTCAAAACTGCTGAAGCGCAGGAAAGAAAAGCATTTCACAGAGAAAGGATCACTATGAGGGCCTGCTGGACGCCCATAGTGGCCAAGAGGTCACTGCAGGGAGCCTGCTGGACGCCTGCAGTGAGGGGAGGCAACCTGAAAGGTTATAGTCGGAGCCAGAATGCTCAGGAACCGCTAAATAAGCCTTTGATTGACAGGTGCGATGGTCCTGCTTGATTTTTCCGGTAGTAGACGCGCTTCGTGGAGATGCAGTCGGTCGGTGAGCGGTGTTTCAAGTCCGCTTATAATACGCCGGAAATTGGGCTTTTGCTTCTTGTCGCGGTTGGAATTTGTAAAAACACCCATACTGACATGGGTTGGCTTGTTTTGTCGCGAGACTTGGCAACACTGGGTAAAGCAACGATCAGTGCTGACGCCATAGCGCCTACGACGGAAGGATGAAATAAAGTAAACAAATTCTCCTTACGTGTTGTAGATTTGAATGGGATGTTGTTGCTGAAGATAAAGCTGGAGCTGGGAGATCGTCCCAGTCTCTGATTTCAGGGAGTTGCGGAGGAACGAGTGTGCCAGGCGGAGCTACAACAGACAGGAGAAAGGGACATCTGGGCAGAGAAGTTTGAGTGGTAATACCGCCGACCGAAGTTGTCGAGTTGCCCCGGAAGGGCTGGTTGAACTGGTTGCGTGGATCTCTGCTCCGGGAAACAGCAAACAGATCATCATACGTCAAAACGGAATAATCCAGAATGCAGACCATGATGCGTGCATGTCGATGAAATCAAACGCAACTGAGAGATAAGTGAAGAGGGTATTTATAGTGCTAACAATTTAAATTAGCTAATGTGTAAATTGAATGATTCATTTTGGTGATGCGAGATTGGTGTCTGACCCTCCTCCCGAACTTTAATTATAAATTTCATTAATCTAATACTGGAATCAAATTGCATTTAGAAACTACGGCAGGGGGGCTACAACTATTTCAGCTTCCTGCACTGTGAAAAACAAAACATGATTTAATATCTCAGCATGTCTTTAGTTCTTTCATGCTACATTTTGTATGTTTCCCAAATTATATTTGGCATCCCTGTCAGTTTAATTTTTACATTTGAGAAGATGGGATGTCAATTTTATAGAATACCAGCTATAATATTTGGCATCCCCTTGAGAACACAGGGATACCAAATATTATGGCTTATCACTATAATATTTGGCATCCCCCGTGTTCTCAAGGGGGGGGGTTACCAAATAAAATAGCTGGTACACCGCAGTAAAATAAGTAAAATAAATACATCGTGAAATAAGACTCAAGTAGCTCGGGTGGTTGAGCAACATTACTACCGCTTTTGTAAGCACAGCAATAGCGGAGAAAATGCGCGTTCACGTCACCACACAGGCAGACTTCTATTAAAGAAATATGCATTCTCCAAATCAATCTAGAGAGATCTCGCGAAGCTCGACATGTTGGTGATTGCTCGGGATGCAAGATATCAAGGTTGCAGGATTCATCATAACACCGATAGAGACATGTGTTTGACATCGAGGGGTTCTTTGAAATAAGTGTCTGTGGTAAAGTGGTTCACAGTGTGCAGGTGCAGGTGATCAGACAACGATAATCCAGGTGCAATGAAGGACTCATTGCTGTATAATTGAATGCCTGGTGGCTAACGAACAACGAAATAATACCGTCCGCTTCAGTTCACCCATTAACGCAACACACACAAACACCAGTCCACGTGCGTGCTCTATCAGAAACTGCGATTCTGTCTATTGCCTTTATCACTGAAGATGCCATTTGGTTTGATAATTCAAGAGATGGCAATATGCCTGCGCCATAATGGGAGACAGGGAATGAATCAAAACAGCGTTTCAGAATCGTTTTTGAACTACTGTTGCATACAATGACGTTTAAAAACTGAACAGTTTTTTAATAATAACAGAAACGCAACAATCTCAGAGCGATCCCTGGTTTCAGTTTCATTTTCTTCTAGAGTTTCTATTTGTGGTAGTCACGTGCTTTTGTTAATTTCGGGTCTTTAAATGTTTATATTTTGCCGTTTCTAACTACATAAGAACATAAGAACATAAGAAAGTTTACAAAGCGAGAGGAGGCCATTCGCCCATCTTGCTCGTTTGGTTGTTAGTAACTTATTGATCCCAGAATCTCATCAAGCAGCTTCTTGAAGGATCCCAGGTGTCAGCTTCAACAACATTACTGAGGAGTTGGTAACAGACCCTCACAATTCTCTGTTAAAAAAAGTGCCTCCTATTTTCTGTTCTGAATGCCCCTTTATCTAATCTTCATTTGTTTAGACTGGTCCTTGTTTCTTTTTTCAGGTCAAAGAAGTCCCTGGCTATAAAAGTTATAAAAGAAAAAGGAATCGACCATAGAGATTAAAGGAATCATACTTTTAAAAGCTGCAATGCTGTCAATGTTAAGAAATTCATTATTTGAGAAAAATACTAATTGTAAAAGCAGTAAGAAATAAAGAAATGCCATGATATTAAATCATGTTTTGTTTTTCACAGCACCAGAGAAGCGGAAATATTTTGTATAATATTAACTTACCCCAATATTAAAGTTTCACCCCCACTAGTATGCTGCACATTAACCATGATTTACTCGTTCTGTATGCTAACTTAGATTTTGTTAGATTGAGAAATGTGTTGAGCTCTGAAAATGAACTGATGAGTAACAGATAAACAGGTAATCCTTCTGAATATTCTCATTATATGGTGGGAGAATGAATGATGTGAGTGGAGAAGAATGGATTTTGAGCCCAGGAAGACCCCCAAAAGGAGTGTGGCTACAGCAAATGGACACATTTTGCGCAATGACGAGGAGTGATCGTTATAGGAATAATGCTGAATTCGTTGGGCCATGGAGCAGAAAACCAATTTTCCCTTGTAGTATCTTCCAAAGCCAAGCGAGGGAGCTGCATCTTTGAACGGTTGAATGTCTTTGTGCAGCAGGAGACAGCTGTCGTAAAAGAAAGTACTGCCATTCCTTTCTTTTAGTAGGAGCTCCCACAGGCGGAGTTCCTTTAAAAAAAAAAAAAGGAACCAAACCATGAGTATGACATCATTGAGGGAATCGACAGAAAGGATCAAATAGAGAGAAGGTAGGAGATAAAAAGCTCTGCCTCGAGGATTTATCCTCATTGCGCATAAATTGCAAAGCATATGACATGGTTTATTTAAATTTCAAAGCTTTTTGACAAAGTCCCACATAAAAGATTAATTTCTCAAACTGAACGAGTAGGGATTCGAGAAATGCATGCACGTGGATTAGGGGAGTAGTTAACATGTAGAAAACAGAAGACCTCCAGAGTATGCAGTATTGCGCCCTGACTAATAGTCAAAGAAATGGGAACGGTTTTGAAAGTGTTTGAATAAACTGCCGATAAGCTGAAAGAAAAAAGATCTCACAGCGAAGAGACCACTATGGGGTCGTGCTGGACACCCATGGCGGTTAGGAGGTCACTGCAGGGGCCTGCTGAATGCCTGCAGTGAGGGGGGTAACCTAAAAAGGTTACATTTGGAAGACCACGGAGGTAAGTGAATAGAAGGGGCTGTGGGGCCTGTTGAAGCTCGCAGCTGGTAGAAAACCGTTTGACAGAGAAGGGAGCACTATGGGGGCCTGCTGGATGCCCACAGTGGCCAGCGAGGTCACTGCAGGGGCCTGCTGACGCCTGCAGTGAGGAGAGGTAACCTGAAAGGTTGTAGTTGAGGTGAAGGAGCACTATGGGGGGCTGCTGGGCGCCCATAGTGGCCGGAAAGGTCACTGCAGGGGCCTTCTGGACACCTGCAGTGAGGGGAGGCAACCAGAAAGTTATAGTTGGAGGTGAAGGGAGCACTATGGCGGCCTGCTGGACCCCATAGTGGCTTTGGCGAGGTCACTGCAGGGGCCTGCAGTGATGGGGTGGGAACGCGGACAGCCGCTCCCAACTGTAATTACTGATTAGAGGAGACATCAAAATGGAGCAAGGTAACCAGTGGTGTACTACAGGGATCAGTATTAGGTCCTCTGCTATTCCTAATCTACATAATGATTTAGATTATGGCATAGTAATCAGACTTGTTAAATTTGCACACAACACAAAATAGGTGGAGTGGCAAACACTGTTGCAACAGCCGAAGGTCATTCAAAATGATCTAGACAGCATTCAGAACTGGGCAAGCACATGGCAAATGACATTTAATAGAGAAGTGTAAAGTACTGCACACAGGCAAGAAAAATGTGCATTATAAATATCATATGGAAGATACTGAAATTGAAGGAATCTTTGAAAAAGACCTAGGAGTTTATGGTGACTCAGATATGTCTTCATCTAGACAATGTGGGGAAGCTGTAAAAAAGCCAGCTAAAGAGATCACTGCAGGGGCCTGCTGGACGCCTGCAGTGATGAGGGGGTGTAACCAGAAAGGTTACTGATGCATATTATACAACAGTGGCGGGTGTCGAAACCCCAGGATAGATCGCGGGAGAAGCCGCTCCTAACTGTAAAAACAATCTCTGGATACAAATGCTCAAAACTGCTGAAGCGCAGAAAGAAAAGCATTTCACAGAGAAAGGATCACTATGAGGGCCTGCTGGACGCCCATAGTGGCCAAAGAGGTCACTGCAGGAGCCTGCTGGACGCCTGCAGTGAGGGGAGGTAACCTGAAAGGTTATAGTCGGAGCCAGAATGCTCAGGAACTGCTAAATAAGCCTTTGATTGACAGGTGCGATGGTCCTGCTTTCGGATTTTCCCGGTAGTAGACGCGCTCATTGGAGATGCAGTCGGTCTTGGGCGAGGTGTTTCAAGTCCGCTTATAATACGCTGGAAATTGGGCTTGCTTCTTGAGTCGCGGGTTGAATTTGTAAAACACCCATACTGACATGGGTTGGGCTTGTTTTGTCGCGAGACTTGGCAACACTGGGTAAAGCAACGATCAGTGCTGACGCCATAGCGCCTGACGGGAAGGATGAAATAAAGTAAACAAATTCTCCTTACGTGCTGTAGATTTGAATGGGATGTTGTTGCTACGAAGATAAAGCTGGAGCTGGGAGATCGTCCAGTCTCTGATTTCAGGAGTTGCGGAGGAACGAGTGGCCAGGCGGGAGCTACAACAGACAGGAGAAGCAGACATCTGGGCAGAGAAGTTTGGAGTGGTAATACCGCCGAATCGGGTTGTCGTGGAGTTGCCCCGGAAGGGCTGGTTGAACTGGTTGCGTGATCTCTGCTCCGGGAAACAGCAAACAGATCATCATACGTCGAAACGGAATAATCCAGAATGCAGACCATGATGCGTGCATGTACGATGAAATCAAAACGCAACTGAGAGATAAGTGAAGAGGGTATTTATAGTGCTAACAATTTAAATTAGCTAATGTGTAAATTGAATGATTCAATTTGGTGATGCGGAGATTGGTGTCTGACCCTCCTCCCGAACTTTAATTATAAATTTCATTAATCTAATACTGGAATCAAATTGCATTTAGAAACTACGGCAGGGGCTACAACTATTTCAGCTTCCCTGCACTGTGAAAAACAAAACATGATTTAATATCTCAGCATGTCTTTAGTTCTTTCTGCGTTACATTTTGTATGTTTCCCAAATTATATTTGGCATCCCCTGTCAGTTTAATTTTACATTTGAGAAGATGGGATGTCAAATTTTATAGATAATAGCTATAATATTTGCATCCCCTGAGAACACAGGGATACCAAATATTATGGCTTAGTCACTATAATATTTGGCATCCCCCGTGTTCTCAAGGGGGGGGGTTACCAAATAAAATAGCTGGTACACCGCAGTAAAATAAGTAAAATAAATACATCGTGAAATAAGACTTCAAGTAGCTCGGTGTAGTTGAGCAACATTACTACCGCTTTTGTAAGCACAGCAATAGCGGAGAAAATGGCGTTCACGGCCACACACAGGCAGACTTCTATTAAAGAAATGTCGCATTCTCCAAATCAATCTAGAGAGATCTAAAAGCTCGACATGTTGGTGATTGCTCGGGATGCAAGATATCAAGGGGTACAGGATTCATCATAACACCGGGATAGAGACATGTGTTTGACATCGAGGGGTTCTTTGAAATAAGTGTCTGTGGTAAAGTGGTTCACAGTGTGCAGGTGCAGGTGATCAGACAACGATAATCCAGGTGCAATGAAGGACTCATTGCTGTATAATTGAATGCCTGGTGGCTAACGAACAACGAAATAATACCGTCCGTTTCAGTTCACCGACACGCAACACACACAAACACCAGTCCACGTGCGTGCTCTATCAGAAACTGCGATTCTGTCTATTGCCTTTATCACTGAAGATGCCATTTGGTTTGATAATTCAAGAGATGGCAATATGCCTGCGTCATAATGGGAGACAGGGAATGAATCAAAACAGCGTTTCAGAATCGTTTTTGAACTACTGTTGCATACAATGACGTTTAAAAACTGAACAGTTTTTTTTTTAATAATAACAGAAACGCAACAATCTCAGAGCGATCCCCTGGATTTCAGTTTCATTTTCTTCTAGAGTTTCTATTTGTGGTAGTCACGTGCTTTTGTTAATTTCGGGTCTTTAAATGTTTATATTTTGCCGTTTCTAACTACATAAGAACATAAGAACATAAGAAAGTTTACAAACGAGAGGAGGCCATTCGGCCCATCTTGCTCGTTTGGTTGTTAGTAGCTTATTGATCCCAGAATCTCATCAAGCAGCTTCTTGAAGGATCCCAGGGTGTCAGCTTCAACAACATTACTGAGGAGTTGGTAACAGACCCTCACAATTCTCTGTGTAAAAAAGTGCCTCCTATTTTCTGTTCTGAATGCCCCTTTATCTAATCTTCATTTGTGACCCCTGGTCCTTGTTTCTTTTTTCAGGTCAAAGAAGTCCCCTGGCTATAAAAGTTATAAAAGAAAAAGGAATCGACCATAGAGATTAAAAGGAATCATACTTTTTAAAAAGCTGCAATGCTGTCAATGTTAAGAAATTCATTATTTGAGAAAAATACTAATTGTAAAGCAGTAAGAAATAAAGAAATGCCGCGATATTAAATCATGTTTTGTTTTTCACAGCACCAGAGAAGCGGAAATATTTTGTATAATATTAACTTACCCCAATATTAAAGTTTCACCCCCACTAGTATGCTGCACATTAACCATGATTTACATTCTGTATGCTAAACTTAGATTTTGTTAGATTGAGAAGCTAACATCCTCTAAATATTTGTTCAGTAGTTCGGGACAAACACCAATCACAAAATGTTTTAGTACAAATATTTATTGTAGAGAATGCGGAGTATGCGATTTAACAGAAAAGTATGCTGTATATACATTCATTTGGCATCAAACCTAACTTGGTTTGAGGTTCGCCTGCCTAGGCCAACTGGACGAGGCTGAGACCCCCAAAAAAGAACAAGCCAGTCTCAATGCCACAATTAGAATTGAATATAGCCCACTTGAAGGTTTAGCCAACCTTTAACAAATGATCATCAGCACGCAGGGAGAGGAAAACAAAACCCATTTTTGGGAAATAAACCTCTGGGAATCCATGGTTGATTCGATTGCCCTTCCTCCAGGCAGGCTACTAACACTTAAGAGCACATTTCTGTAAAAGCATTTTTAGGCTCCATAATATTTGTTATAATGTAAACTTGGTAAGCACTGGAGGATCAACAACCTAACTGTTTGATAAGAGAGTCTGGAACTCAGTGGGAAAAGCTGCTACGATTCTGAAGGAAGGACCGAAAACTGCTCAGCTGCGAATCCGGACCTGGAAATAAATCAGGTGAAAGAAGAACAAATGTTGGGTGACGATTGTTCAGTTTTTCGTTAATAAACAGCGGGCCTGAGGGTGATGCGCCCTGGAGAAAGATGGAGATGGACAAGAGAGAAAGGGGTCATATGGGCCAACATGGGAGTTTAATTTATAAACAAAATTGAAAAGCTTTCTCTAATCTTCCTGGTCCGTTTTACTTCTTTTGAGCAGGAAGGAAAGGGTATCAGATGAGGGATTGCTAGGTCAGAGATTAAGGGTGAATCTGGGGGTTGAATTTGAGAGCGATGTAGACTCCCAGCACCTATGGGAACCCAAGAAGGCTAAGAGAAAGAGCTGTAAGGTTTTATCTAAAACAGGCAGGAGTAGCTGGAGCAGATGAGAGGCACCAAGAGAGTACGTTGATGGCAATAGGTAGGCAAGCAGGAGGAAAGAGATTCTGATAGTTGAAGCCCTTTCAGGATTAGTGCAATTTGTGAGTTGCAGAGTGTAGAGCTGGGACACTGAAATTGAGTTGAGTTTGTAGAAAAACTTGATGCCAGAAATTCAAATCTTATAGCTCTGTTCTTAAGGGACATAAAATAGGATGACCTTCACGGCACTGAAAATGATGAAAAGGAATGTTGAATGCAAAGTGAAATTTTAAAGCAATTCCAGGATGACCAGTACATTTGCAGTGAGCGGGGAGTGATGCTGAGAAGAGTAGTTTCTTGAGCCTGCAGAAATCAGGGAATGCAGCAGTGGCTCACATGAATGTCAGGTCTGAAAAATGAGGAATCTGAGTTTGCAGGAGGTCGCCTTCGAAGCCAATGCTCTGAATCTCTGCGTTTGGAAACAAGAAAGAGAATCGATTATATTCAGGTGGCCGAAATGTGTTGAGCTCTGAAAATGAACTGATGAGTAACAGATAAACAGGTAATCCTTCTGAATATTCTCATTATATGGTGGGAGAATGAATGATGTGAGTGGAAGAATGGATTTTGAGCCCAGGAAGACCCCCAAAAGGAGTGTGGCTACAGCAAATGGACACATTTTTGCGCAATGACGAGGAGTGATCGTTATAGGAATAATGCTGAATTAGTTGGGCCATGGAGCAGAAAACCAATTTTCCTTGTAGTATCTTCCAAAGCCAAGCCCAGGGAGCTGCATCTTTTGAACGGTTGAATGTCTTTGTGCAGCAGGAGACAGCTGTCGAAAAGTACTGCCATTCCTTTCTTTTTAGTAGGAGCTCCCACAGGCGGAGTTCCTTCGCCGAAAAAAAAAAAAGGAACCAAACCATGAGTATGACATCATTGAGGAATCACAGAAAGGATCAAATAGAGAGAAGGAGGAGATAAAGCTCTGCCTCGAGGATTTATCCTCATTAGGCATAAATTGCAAAAGCATATGACATGGTTTATTTAAATTTCCAGAAAGCTTTTGACAAAGTCCACATAAAAGATTAATTTCTCAAACTGAACGCAGTAGGGATTCGAGGAAATGCATGCACGTGGATTAGGGAGTAGTTAACATGTAGAAAACAGAAGACCTCCAGAGTATGCAGTATTATTGCCCCTGACTAATAGTCAAAAGAAATGGGAACGGTTTTGAAAGTGTTTGAATAAACTGCCGATAAGCTGAAAGAAGAAAAGCATCTCACAGCGAAGAGACCACTATGGGGTCGCTGGACACCCATGGCGGTTAGGAGGTCACTGCAGGGGCCTGCTGAATGCCTGCAGTGAGGGGAGGTAACCTAAAGGTTACATTTGGAAGACCACGGAGGTAAGGAATAGAAGGGGGCTGGGGCCCTGTTGAAGCTTCGCAGCTGGTGAAAACCGTTTGACAGAGAAGGAGCACTATGGGGGCCTGCTGGATGCCCACAGTGGCCAGCGAGGTCACTGCAGGGGCCTGCTGGACGCCTGCAGTGAGAGAGTAACCTGAAAGGTTGTAGTTGAGGTGAAGGGAGCACCATGGGGGCCGCTGGACGCCCATAGTGGCCGGAAAGGTCACTGCAGGGGCCTTCTGGACACCTGCAGTGAGGGGAGGTAACCAGAAAGGTTATAGTTGGAGGTGAAGGGGAGCACTATGGCGGCCTGCTGGACGCCCATAAAGTGGCAGCGAGGTCACTGCAGGGGCCTGCAGTGATGGGGGGGGGGGTGGGGAACCCGGAGCAGCCACTCCCAACTGTAATTACTGGATTAGAGGAGACATCAAAATGGAGCAAGGTAACCAGTGGTGTACTACAGGGATCAGTATTAGGTCCTCTGCTATTCCTAATCTACATAATGATTTAGATTATGGCATAGTAATCAGACTTGTTAAATTTGCACACAACACAAAAATAGGTGGAGTGGCAAACACTGTTGCAACAGCGAAGGTCATTCAAAATGATCTAGACAGCATTCAGAACTGGGCAAGCACATGGCAAATGACATTTAATAGAGAAGTGTAAAGTACTGCACACAGGCAAGAAAAATGTGCATTATAAATATCATATGGAAGATACTGAAATTGAAGGAATCTTTGAAAAGACCTAGGGAGTTTATGGTGACTCAGATATGTCTTCATCTAGACAATGTGGGAAGCTGTAAAAAAAGCCAAAGAAGAGATCACTGCAGGGGCCTGCTGGACGCCTGCAGTGATGAGGGGTAACCAGAAAGGTTACTGATGCATATTATACAACAGTGGCGGTGTCGAAACCCCAGGATAGATCGCGGGAGAAGCCGCTCCTAACTGTAAAACAATCTCTGGATACAAATGCTCAAAACTGCTGAAGCGCAGAAAGAAAAGCATTTCACAGAGAAAGGATCACTATGAGGGCCTGCTGGACGCCCATAGTGGCCAAAAGAGGTCACTGCAGGAGCCTGCTGGACGCCTGCAGTGAGGGAGGTAACCTGAAAGGTTATAGTCGGAGCCAGAATGCTCAGGAACTGCTAAATAAGCCTTTGATTGACAGGTGCGATGGTCCTGCTTTCGGATTTTTCCGCAGTAGACGCGCTTCGTGGAGATGCAGTCGGTGCGGGCGAGTGTTTCAAGTCCCGCTTATAATACGCGGAAATTGGGCTTGCTTCTTGAGTCGCTGGTTTGAATTTGTAAAACACCCATACTGACATGGGTTGGGCTTGTTTTGTCGCGAGACTTGGCAACACTGGGTAAAAGCAACGATCATTGCTGACGCTATAGCGCCCTGCGACGGGAAGGATGAAATAAAGTAAACAAATTCTCCTACGTGCTGTAGATTTGAATGGGATGTTGTTGCTAATGAAGATAAAGCTGGAGCTGGGAGATCGTCCCAGTCTCTGATTTCAGGAGTTGGAGGAACGAAAGTACAGGCGGGAGCTACAACAGACAGGAGAAGCAGACATCTGGGCAGAGAAGTTTGGGTGGTAATACCGCCCGATCGGTTGTCGTGGAGTTGCCCCGGAAGGGCTGGTTGAACTGGTTGCGTGGATCTCTGCTCGAAAACAGCAAACAGATCATCATATCGTCAAACGGAATAATCCAGAATGCAGACCATGATGCGTGCATGCAATGGCGAAATCAAAACGCAACTGAGAGATAAGTGAAGAGGGTATTTATAGTGCTAACAATTTAAATTAGCTAATGTGTAAATTGAATGATTCAATTTGGTGATGCGGAGATTGGTGTCTGACCCTCCTCCCGAACTTTAATTATAAATTTCATTAATCTAATACTGGAATCAAATTGCATTTAGAAACTACGGCAGGGGCTACAACTATTTCAGCTTCCTGCACTGTGAAAAAAAACAAAACATGATTTAATATCTCAGCATGTCTTTAGTTCTTTCTGCTACATTTTGTATGTTTCCCAAATTATATTTGGCATCCTATCAGTTTAATTTTACATTTGAGAAGATGGGATGTCAAATTTTATAGAATACCAGCTATAATATTTGGCATCCCCCCTTGAGAACACAGGGGATACCAAATATTATGGCTTAGTCACTATAATATTTGGCATCCCCCGTGTTCTCAAGGGGGGGGGTTACCAAATAAAATAGCTGGTACACCGCAGTAAAATAAGTAAAATAAATACATCGTGAAATAAGACTCGAAGTAGCTCGGGTAGTTGAGCAACATTACTACCGTTTTTGTAAGCACAGCAATAGCGGAGAAAATGCGCGTTCACGGCCACACACAGGCAGACTTCTATTAAAGAAATATGCGCATTCTCCAAATCAATCTAGAGAGATCTGCGCAAGCTCGACATGTTGGTGATTGCTCGGGATGCAAGATATCAAGGGGGTACAGGATTCATCATAACACGGGATAGAGACATGTGTTTGACATCGAGGGTTCTTTGAAATAAGTGTCTGTGGTAAAGTGGTTCACAGTGTGCAGGTGCAGGTGATCAGACAACGATAATCCAGGTGCAATGAAGGACTCATTGCTGTATAATTGAATGCCTGGTGGCTAACGAACAACGAAATAATACCGTCCCCGTTTCAGTTCACCGACACGCAACACACACAAACACCAGTCACATCGCGTGCTTTATCAGAAACTGCGATTCTGTCTATTGCCTTTATCACTGAAGATGCCATTTGGTTTGATAATTCCAGAGATGGCAATATGCCTGCGTCATAATGGGAGACAGGGAATGAATCAAAACAGCGTTTCAGAATCGTTTTGAACTACTGTTGCATACAATGACGTTTAAAAACTGAACAGTTTTTTTAATAATAACAGAAACGCAACAATCTCAGAGCGATCCCCTGGATTTCAGTTTCATTTTCTTCTAGAGTTTCTATTTGTGGTAGTCACGTGCTTTTGTTAATTTCGGGTCTTTAAATGTTTATATTTTGCCGTTTCTAACTACATAAGAACATAAGAACATAAGAAAGTTTACAAAAAGCGAGAGGCCATTCGCCCATCTTGCTCGCTTGGTTGTTAGTAGCTTATTGATCCCAGAATCATCAAGCAGCTTCTTGAAGGATCCCAGGGTGTCAGCTTCAACAACATTACTGAGGAGTTGGTAACAGACCCTCACAATTCTCTGTGTAAAAAAAGTGCCTCCTATTTTCTGTTCTGAATGCCCCTTTATCTAATCTTCATTTGTGACCCCCTGGTCCTTGTTTCTTTTTTCAGGTCAAAGAAGTCCCCTGGCTATAAAAGTTATAAAAAGAAAAGGAATCGACCATAGAGATTAAAAGGAATCATACTTTTAAAAAAAGCTGCAATGCTGTCAATGTTAAGAAATTCATTATTTGAAAAATACTAATTGTAAAGCAGTAAGAAATAAAGAAATGCCGATATTAAATCATGTTTTGTTTTTCACAGCACCAGAGAAGGAAATATTTGTATAATATTAACTTACCCCAATATTAAAGTTTCACCCCACTAGTATGTTGCACATTAACCATGATTTACTCGTTCTGTATGCTAACTTAGATTTTGTTAGATTGAGAAGCTAACATCCTCTAAATATTTGTTCAGTAGTTCGGGACAAACACCAATCACAAAATGTTTTAGTACAAATATTTATTGTAGAGAATGCGGATATCGATTTAACAGAAAAGTATGCTGTATATACACATTCATTTGGCATCAAACCTAACTTGGTTTGAGGGTTCTGCCTGGCCAACTGGACGAGGCTGGAGACCCCAAAAAGAACAAGCCAGTCTCAATGCCACAATTAGAATTGAATATAGCCCACTTGAAGGTTTAGCCAACCTTTAACAAATGATCATCAGCACGCAGGAGAGGAAAACAAAACCCATTTTTGGAAATAAACCTCTGGGAATCCATGGTTGATTCGATTGTCTCTTCCTCCAGGCAGGCTACTAACACTTAAGAGCACAT